>JAECWI010000002.1:12617500-12801725 GCA_018150345.1 Drosophila equinoxialis
GGAAATGCATGGAAGGCAACCTGAAACCTAGAGACGTCTTGACGCCGATTGGATCAACTCGAATGGATTGGCACCATAAACATAAATGTGACACCTACATTAATATGTTTATGTTTACATTATAGGAAATAAGAGAAATGAAGAGTATACAATACTGTAAATAACTTCAGATTGAAATGCTAAAACCTAATACAACAATAAAAATGTTGACCTTAAAATTTGACTCATAGGATAAAACAAATTCAAATGGTTGATAAAAATTGATTTAAATTTATCTCAGACAAAACATAATTTAAAAAATAACTATATATGTACATAGTAATCATCTTATTTGAGCACGTAACGCTATATTGCTGGGAATCTCGATATTGTTGAGCCGCAGCAGTTTGACTAGATTACGCAGAAAGTCCTGCGAAACCTTGAGTTCATCGTCGGCCTCGAGACGTTCAAACATATCCAAAGCGGCCTCATAGTTGTTTGACTTTACAAACTGTGACAGTAGCATGTCATAGATGCGTTGTTCGTCAATTGTACGTTGGACACCACGAACACCGCGCGCCAAGCGGAGAAGAGTACGCACTGCACCCTCCTGGCCCAAATGTTCACAGTTCTTTACCAACAGATCGTGATTTATGCGAAACTCTGGATTGATAACCAATCGACGCAATTGATTTTCTGTACCGGATTCGGCCAAAGCCAAGAGTAATGCACTGTTCATATTCGAAGCACCATGAACTCGGCTAACTGTTGATGTGACCGCAGCCAAATGCTTTTGTGCCTGTTCTGCTGTTAGCCCTGGGTAACGAGCAAGTTCCTCGGCATTGCCATTGCCCAGGCGGACGAGCAGTGACAGCAACTCATACTGCAATGGTGTATGCTTGTGTTGGGTGGCCAAACGTTGGAATTCCGCCACAGCCCCATCCATATTTTGTCGGATTAGCCATTCGCGCACCACGGGACCCAATAGAGCATTGTGGGCCTGACAATAGCCAAGTTTCCGCATGAAATTGAATATCTCATACGTTAGATTTGGTTCCGATTCATTCGCATGGGGCAACTGAGCCACATTGTTTAGCAATTGCCAGACGTTTTTGAGTACATAATCGCCCCCGTTGATCTTATGTTGCTCGGCTCGTTGCTGGAGCAGCTCTTTGGCGGCCTCCAACTGTTGGCCATGTACCAGAAGAGCAGCATAATCAATCAACTTATGCTCGTCGATTTGAAAGCCTGCACGGGAAAAAATATTGGAAAATGTTCGAAATATATTAAGCTGATTTTATGCTGTTTCTTACCAGGATAGGTGGTCTGCAGTAGATTGAGGCTTTTTTGGGCCTTCTGGAGATCTTTTTGCTTTATGTTTAAATCAAAAATGGATGCCAACATGCCAGGACTGGTCTGAACACCCAGAGCTTGGCACTTGATTAATAGCTCTTGAGCTCGCTCCAGGCGATTATCTCTGACCGAAAGCTGCAGCAGACGACGTAAGACGCCACGAGTATTCATCTGTTTGGCCTCCAGTTCAATAAGATGGCATTCCAACTCATCGAGGTTCATGTCACGGGGATGTTTAATGAAACCCCCAAGATGGGTTGACGAATCTGCTGGCAACGACAATTGACTATTTCTCATCTTGTTTAATGTATTGCCAAGGCTTTCCAACGATTGAGGATTCTTCTTAGAGCACTGTCGGGCAATAGCCATCAGAGATTCGGCTGCTGATGGCGATATTTGTAGCTCCACCCTCTGCATTTCATGTAAAAATCGCTGCAGCGAATCAAGATCCTGACGCAAACGTGACTGGGGTGAGCACATTTGCAGAAGAAGTAGTCCAACGAAATCCCCACTCCGTTCCGAAGAATGCTGTTGCAAGGCCTGGACCAATTTCGCGAAGATTTGAAAGCGTTTAGTTGCTCGAGCATGAACAGCCAAATTGGCCAAAGGTTGGAGCATTGGAACCAAATCTAGGCGGGTTGGATACAGCTGCAGCAGATTTATGGTTGCATCGAACTCTTGCCTTTGGATGACTTGGGCCAGCAATGGACCCAAAATCTGTGACGGCTTCAGGCCCACCTCATTAAGCATTTGGATGCCCTCCACTGGCTGCTGGAGTGTCTGACAAAGATGCGGGAACACATATTGGTTAACTGTATCCCCATTGCACTCCACCTTCATTATCTGCATCTCTTTGAGAAGACTCAAGACCCCTTGCTCTCCCTGACTGCGATGCTGGCTGATTATCAATGGCCAGAAATAGTGTGGACGCAATTCTTCTCCCTCTGCACTTAACGCTTTCAGGCATTGCAAGGCCCATGCCGGTTGATGTGGACGACGCAAAGCCAACTCTGTGACCAAATGTAGAGCTCGAGGATTTTGACCTCGTTGTTTCAATTGCAATGCGAATTCCAAAGTCTTCTCCAATGGTATTTCCGAACGGAAACATTCTTGCAATATTAGAGCCGCATACCCATCGACATTCTGATTCTCATTGAACTTAGGTGAGGGTAGCAAAGCCACAATTTTCATGACAACTTCGATTTCATTCTGATAGATCAATTGGATGCTTAGGCTACGCAATGCCTGGGGCATATCCAGGCCACTTACATAATCCCGAGGCAATAATTTAATCAATTGCTGCACAATATCCAAATTGATTTCCTTTGCCTTCAAAGCGCCCCGCAGCATTTGGACTATTTGTGGAGCAGTAAAATTCGTATTCTGCCTGAGAAGTTCTTTGGATTTGGCTATTTCACCATTCTCGGCATAGCCCACAAGCCGAATGGACTGTGTAATTGGATTATCTGTTGCTATGCCGGCGGCTCGCATGCTGGCTACTACGGATTCTGCTCCAGCTAGATTCCCTTGCCTGGCATTTCCCAAAAGAAGGGCATGGAAGTTCTTCTCAGTCAAGGGGAAATTTTTTTCCCTCATTTCGGTAAGTAGTTCCGTGGCCTGTCGCATATTTCCACTAGCACAAGCCACATCCAGTAGGGCGCTATAGAGGGCGGCATCCGCCGGGCCATTGAACACAGCAATTTCGGCCAGCAGAGATCGATGATCTGCTAGCTTATGTTGGTTTTGTTGTGTAACTTGCAACTGGGTATGGTAATGGTTCAGAGTTGGTTGGGACACCTTTACTAATTGCTTCCAAATGCGCGCAAAGAGCTCCATTCGCTTCTGGGCACTCTGGGCGGGCATTAGTTCAGGCACACAGGCGCCTAGCAGGAAATGCAACTGGGCCGCATTAAGTGATGACTGCTGCGAGGTGGTGGATTCCAATTGTTCCAACAATCGCACGCACTGATCATAATGTAGTAAACTGTGCTGTTGATAGTAGCCCTCCAATTTAGTCCATTGCTCCTCAGGGCTTATCGGTGTCGCGACAGAATTCTTATTGGCGGTGGGACGCGTTCTCTTCTCCCTTGTGCTAGCTGGGCTAGATCTCGCCGAGCTACTAAGCTGCAGCTGTTGCGGCAACGGACTTGGCTTAATTGCATAACGCCAACGAGAACTTGGAACAGGCCATGTCACAGCCGCAGTTCGAAGATTCCGGCCTGTCCAATGTATACATAAAGCTTGTAACAGACGCGCCCGGTGCATCGGATCTTATGGAATTGATGATGAAACCAAATGGAAGAGGGACAGGCTGGTTCCAGTTGCAACAAAACACGAGCCGGCAAAAAAACAGCTGATTAGAGAGGGTAAAGAACGTGCAGCATTATCGATAACTCTACAAAAAAAAAAAAAAAAATCGATACGTTATTCATTTTAAATAAATTTTATTTTAGAATTCAAAAAGTAACGAACTAACGAATGTGTACGGATTAGTAGCTAGCTCCGGAGTTCGTTGGGGCTAATCTGGGGATTAACCCAAAAGACATTCAACATATAGTTTTTCGATTGCTTTAGCAACGCGCCCCTGTTTCGGTGGCAGAGAAATCTAATCAGGTGAATTAGCATTAAACTAGCAATACATATGTATTAATGTATATGTATATACATATATGTACATATCTGCATGTGTATTTCTTCTAAATGCGACTCAATGTAAACTCACAATTATTGAACGGCGCACAGCCCAGACATACAGACCTAAGAATCCAGTAGTTTGTGATCGAGATTGGGAATAATGGGCGATAAGCAAGATAAGGATATATTGCGGCCATTAAACGACAGCGAAGTGGATGAGCTGCTTCAGCTTTATCTATCAAAATACGGTCCACTCAATTTTCATTATCTTCTCTTTTACAATCAACGGAAGTGGGATAGACAGCTAGAAAAGGCGGGTATATCTGCAACCGATCCAGCGTTTATATCATTAAGGAAAACATTTTACACACATCGCAACGGGGATTTTCGTCAATTCGGCACCTATGTGAGTTTGCATCGCGATGTAGTTCAAAGTGTTTCCTTCTTCACTTGGCAACCAAATGAGATCGAGCTCTTCGAATGTCTGGAGCAGACGCAGCGCATCGAATGGCGTCAGGGCGCTTTGCTAACCAACGTGGATCCGGACTATTGTGATCGCATCAAATCCCTGGCATTGCAACGTGGTGCTCCGGTATTACATCCCCGGCAGTGCTATGGAATGGTATTGGACCACCAGCAAGCTAAGGCAGTCCAGGTGCCAGAACTGTTAACCGACTTTGAATTGCGGCCCCTAGTCGATGAGGATGCCCAAGCAGTGCATAGCATTTGGCCCAATAAGGGCGAAGGATCTCTTGACTATCTAAAGGCTCTAATTAAATTTAATCGCACACTGGGCGCCTGTCGTAGTGATACAGGCGAACTTATAGCTTGGATCTTTCAAAACGATTTCTCTGGCCTGGGGTAGGTCTAGTCATCCACTTCAAATTTAACTTTATCTCACTTGGATGTCCATATATTTAGCATGCTACAGGTGTTACCAAAGGCGGAGCGACGTGGTCTTGGTGGTCTACTGGCAGCAGCTATGACCAGATTAATAGCCAAAACTGAGAAGGTAACCGTAACCGCATGGATTGTATCGAATAATTTTCGTTCTGAGGCACTGCTCCGGCGTATTGGCTATCGCCAGTTAATTATGAATGAATGGATTAAACTAGAACCGGCTAGTTAGTTGAACTAGAGGCCATAATAACATGTTTTGCATTTTGGATTTGGTTTGTTTTAAGTGAATAGTTCTTGGTAAAAAATACAAATGGATTTCAATTGGTCGAGTACATCTCCAAATTCCTTCAGTACATACAATTTATTTAACATTATTTCATCTCTCGATTTACACGGTAAAAGATTTGGAAAAAAAGAACACGCTGGAGCCGCATCAAATTCCATTTCAAAAAACCAAATTCGGGTTAGAATTACAAAATTAATGAGATTAAATAACTTAACTTTGTTGTTTCTTATAAATATTATTAAAAATATGCATAAATTCGGGAATTAGCAATGTATATATGGTGGAAAAAGGTTTGATTCTTATATCATGAATATGAAGTAATAAATTGTGCAATATAAAAAAAAATGAACACTAATATCTATCAAATAGATATAGTTTCGTTGGGCAATTGCATGATCTAATTGTAGAATTAGAATGTTGATTAAAAAGTAATTTAGTATTAAAAAATTCCTTTGTATGCAAACCGATGACTTCAAAAACTAGACTTCGAAAACTGAAAATTGCATTTTCTTTCAGACTTCATTACCATTTATGTGAACGTAATTTAGGCTAGGGTTAGACAAAGGTCGTAAGTACAAGTATTTTGAAGTTGTGATTTTCATTTGCGTTTATTTCTATGTATATACACATGGTCAACAGTTTTCGTTTTTGGGACAATTTGTGTTTTGAATTCCTACATACATTTCTATATATTATGTGTGTGTGTGTTTGAATACAATCTGCGGCCTAAGATATTAAACAAACTTATGCCTGAAATTATACTTATTTACAATAAACACACACAAGTCACGCCACAAAACAAGATACAAACAATTTAAACAAAACTTAGACCAAAAAGGAAAAAAGATCAGAGAAACCGGAGATAGTTAATAGTAATAATACCCCTGATATTTAAACAGGATTGATTCGATCCGAGTTAAATTGTAAAATATCATGTGCCAACTATATAAAATGTTCATCTGATGCTTCGATTTGCCTCTTCTTTTGCTGTATTCCTGCTGTATATAGTCGTCCACTTAAAAAAATAGCGTAAAGCTATATAAAACATATATACGTATATATATATATACAATTTGGCAGACTGATGGACTTTACAGATGCTAATCAAGAACATATACATACATATATATATATAAATTATATATACAATTTGCTTACAAATACAGGGGTACAGAAATGAAAAAAATGGACATTAACTAATTTACAAAACGAATTATATAGTAAATATAGGGGATTAGGACCATGGAATTCAAAAAATATACTGAAGAGAGATTTAGAGAGCACAAAGCAAGGCAATAGATGTATAAAGAACGCTACAAAACTTAATATCAATTGATAACACAATCCTAAATGAGACAGATACAGATATAGACTGTCTCTTTCGCTCGCTTGCATGTACATTTCGCTAACTAAATTAACTAAACAAAAAGAAGCCTTGTGGCTGCTGTTCCATTTGGCAAACTGCTACCATTAGCCAAAAGGCTGTTTGTGCCTCCATTTGACATTTTGTTGGTTGTTGTAACGCTCGTATTACCATTTCCTCCATTCATTACGCCACGATAATAGGAGTCCATCTTTGTGTGCTGTTGCTGTAGCGGCGTATACTTAATATTATTGCTTTTCGCTGATAACGGCAACGTTGGTGGATCCCTTTGCCTTGTGATCTGTTTCGCTCGATTGTAGCACAGCACTCCGACAATTGCTAACGTCATGCCAACACAATTTACCCAGGTTACGGGATTTCCCAATATTAGCAACGAGACGGCTATCACAAAGATGCGTTTCGATGCACTGGCTACCGCATAGGTGAGCGGTGTTACCAGCGATAAGACACTGAAGGCAATTATGTTTTGTAACCAATTTAGTACACCGTCGGTGAACAGCAGGGCAATCACACGATAGTCAAGATTTTTCTGCAAACCAAATGAGAATTGAGATCTTATCAGTATGTATCATAGATGCAATCAATACACAAAACACTTAGCTAATTAATATTGAATAACAAAAAAAAAAAAAAAAAAACATTGATGTTGAAATGAGAATAAAGGCAAAGAATCTTCCAATAGTTGGTAGAAGATAGAGAATAACCAATTGTATATTATAGAATATATCTAGCCACTGCCAAACGAAGATAAGTTTTAAATTAAACCATACCACATTCCGGTTTGGCGATTCAAATAAACAACCCAACTAATACCCACACGATAGCGATACTAGTCTAATGATTTGTCTACTCACTATGGCGGTATGGCGAAAGACAGCTAAGCTATCCATATATAGCCAAATGGGCAAGAATATGATGAGTGATAATCGTCCAAGCAAATGGAGCAAACGTAAATGGTGGATATTTGTGTCCTTGAGAACCTAGAAACGATAAGACGGAATCAGATACAGATAAAGATAAAACATCAGAAAGATTCAAGAAGAAAGAGAGGGTGGTGGAAAGAGACAAACCTTTTTAGAGAAAATATTCTGCATGGAGAAGCCCATGGTGGAGATAAGGGCACTGATCAGGCCCATCATATCGAATGAGATTTCCGTTACGGTAGCAATGCCAACTCCCGTTATAATTGGCAGCAAACTCAGGTACACAAGTGTTGGCTGTCTTTCGCCAAAAAATAGACGGGTCAATATAACCGTAAATAGTGGCATGGTGGCCTTAACTGCAACAGAGAGAAAGAGATAGAAAGAAACAAGAAAAAAAAAATTAACAATAGTTAACATTATTTGGGCCTGCTGACGTGTAGCAGACACGGAGTGACTTTGTGTTGACACAACTGCGTTGATTTTGGGAGACTTGCCTGTATGAGCATATGACACGGGAACCTTCCACAATGATATATGCGATGTTACAGATGCCAGCAATTTGCCAATAGCCAATGGTATGATCAGGCGCAGATAATAGTCTCTCGGTATATCCTGATATTTACGTATGCGCCACAAATTGAAAAATGGCCCACTATATAGGGTGATGCTGGTTAACTGCACCAGGGTGACGGTCATGGGGAAGGGGAACTCGTTGAGCACCATTTTGCCAATTACATTGTTGCTGGACGAGATCACGTACCAGAATAGGCACATTAGCAAGACGACAGCAACATGCCGAGAGCCAGTTCTTTTGCCGCTTCCCAGCATAATGGCGCTCCTTGTCCTTGTTGATCTGGCCCTTTTAATGCTGTTTGGCAGTCGTCAGCGAGATGACACGCTTGCGTTATTGTTGACCTTTATGTTTTATTGCATTGCGTTCAGGTTGTTTTGCCCTGTTTGTGTTTCTTCGTATTTTAAAACAACAAAACACGTCGCGACGTTGCCCGTTTCCCCCTGTTTGTTTTCTACGTGTACGCGCAGTGTGACCAAGTGCAGGTGCCCCAACTTGTCGGTGATATCGATATGTCGATAGAAGAGCAAACCTGTCGTTATCGGCATTGTCAAAGCAAAGTTATCGTAATCGACATTATCGGAGCAAAGTATATCGATGGCTTACCAGCTCTATTGAACAGAGAAGAAAACAAAAAAAAAATTTTTTTTAAGAATAATGTAACCGCATAGAAATTTTTGATAAGAAGAACACTTGAACATACTCTTCTGTGGCGGTTAAATACGTGATAGAATAAACAGAAGCGGCCAAAGCCCAGTGATCCCTGGGCGGACAACCAGAACGGCAAAAACAAAAACCAAAATTAGAAGTAAACAAATTACTACTAGTCAAAATGACACGTAATGCTGGCATTGCGACGCCAAAATCCACGGCATCAGCACAACCGGCACCGGCTGCTGCGGCCGCTGCTGCTGCGTATGCTGCCAAGCAGAAACGCAGCTCTTCCAGTACAGCTGCACGATCTCGTTTTAATCCCTTTTCCTTCACCTCTTCCTCGTCCAAACTGATGTTGGACAAATGGAAGACTCTAATTGGATGCATTTGTTTGGCCGTAGCCACATATTGCTGCTACTTGGGCTATTTAGAGACACGAGTGAATACACCATTTGATAATCAAAAAATGGTCATACGCACAGGACTACAGGAAGCCAAACGCTATTGGGGTTCATATAGGCCGAATACGTACTTTGGTATGAAAACCCGTGATCCACATTCCTTGGTGATGGGCTTGATGTGGTATACGCCAAGCAATCTCGGCCATGGTGGCCAAGGGATACGGCATTGGTGCGAGCAGGGAGATCAGCTGGATGGCTATGGCTGGACCCATCATGATGGACAAGGCTTTGGTGTCCAGGTTATACAGGATTTACCCTTTGAGATAAAGACATCGTTTATCAAATATGGCAGCGATGATGCCGATGATGGTGTGGATGGAGGAGGAGCAGACGAGGGTGGCTATGGTGGCGATTGGACAGCTCGCATATCGGTCAAAAATACAACGAAGGCTTGGGACAAGAGTATATCTTTGATTTGGTATGTGGCATTGGATGAGCGCACAAATGGTCACATCAAATACGTATCGGATGAGAAGAATCCCGAGGCAGGGGTGTATGGCGAAACACAGGGATTGGGTGAATTTCAGGTCTGTTGATTACTGAGCTCAGGATTGCCCTAAATCACCAATCTCACTCTCCTCCCTCATTCTAGGTCCGCTTTCAAGCTGTCAAGGGACGCATCCTTCATAAATCCTATTTGAGCACCGTGGCCCCATCTTTGGCTCGCCTCAAAGACACATTGGTTAGTCATTTTCGTGCCTTTGCTGATAAGCGGGGTCAACGATTCATTGGATTGCCCGGCGAAATTGTTAGTCAAAATGGTTTGCCCTCTACGAATCCAGAGCCCAATTTCATAGCCATACAAATCACGGCAGAAGTGGACTTTACCCTAGATATAACATACCAATCGACATCAGGCTATTCATTGGGACGGTCGACGCTGCATAAGCCAATTACCGGACGCCCCTACAGTGATCTCTTACAAAAGAAAGTCAAGCAATTCGAGCAACGTTTCGACGACACATTCGAATTGCCCAGCAAAGGCTACTCGCAGGCTGAAGTCCATATGGCACGGAATGCTTTGGCCAATATGTTGGGTGGCATTGGCTATTTCTATGGCTCCAGTCGTGTCCAATCGCAGCATACTCAGAAACCAGTTCCCTATTGGAAGGCACCGCTCTATACGGCAGTGCCATCGCGTAGCTTCTTTCCCCGTGGTTTCCTTTGGGATGAGGGATTTCATGGTCTGTTGATAAGTGCATGGGATTTGGATATCGAACTGGATATCATATGTCATTGGTTTGATCTGTTAAATGTCGAGGGTTGGATACCCAGGGAGCAGATATTGGGTGTAGAGGCGTTGGCCAAAGTGCCCGAAGAGTTTGTCATCCAGCGAAATAGCAATGCCAATCCACCCACATTCTTTTTAACCCTGAAGAAACTGTTGACCCGTCACCGTGCCGAGTTCAAGAAAGGCAAGGGCAGACTGGAGACACTGGAACGCTTGTATCCCAGATTACAGACCTGGTTCAATTGGTTTAATACCACACAAAAGGGTGGGTAACTTGCCTCTGAAATTCGTTTTTTCTTCATAAATAGTATTTGTCTTGGTTTTCCTACAGGTGATCTGGTGGGAAGTTATTATTGGCGTGGTCGTAATGCCACAACTTTACGTGAACTGAATCCCAAGTCGCTGTCATCTGGCCTCGATGACTTTCCGCGAGCCTCGCATCCTACCGATTTGGAGCGTCATCTCGATCTACGTTGTTGGCTGGCTATGGCAGCCTCAGTGATGGCCGAGTTGTCCTCCATATTGGGCAAAGATGACGTTAAATACTATGAGACAGCTTCCTATTTGATGGATAATCAGCTGCTCAATCAATATCATTTGGATCCATATACGAAACGTTATGCAGATTGGGGTCTACATACAGATAAAGTCATTCTTAAACATCCGCCCATGCAGCAGCACCAGAAGCAACATCATCATCAGCAGCAGCACTATCATCATCAGCAACAACAGCCTGAAATGGTTCGTCTCACATTAGAAGAGCCATCATATAAATTTGTCTCCTCAAACTTTGGCTATGTGAATCTATTTCCATTGTTGCTAGAGCAACTCGATCATGATTCACCCTATTTAGCGCAAATAATGAATGAATTGCGGAATCCACAAATATTATGGACACCTTATGGTTTGCGTTCCTTATCCAAAGATTCGCCACTCTATTTGAAGCGGAATACCGAACATGATCCACCATATTGGCGTGGACCCATTTGGATAAATATTAATTATTTGGCATGCAAGGCATTGCATCATTATGGCAAAATCGAAGGTCCCAATGCCGCCCAGGCGAGACAGATCTATTCGGAGCTAAGGGAGAATCTAGTTAAGAATATCTTTCGGGAATACCAGAGAACTGGTTATCTCTGGGAGCAATATGACGATGTGACCGGCCAGGGCAAGGGCTGTAATCCATTTACTGGCTGGACTGGACTTGTGGTTCTACTTATGTCCGAGAAGTTTTAAATAACAAAATGTTGTACAAAACTGCAATCCGTAAATCCCGACTAAAGAAAAAGAAAATGCTTAATTTCCTTAGAGTTAAATAGACGAATTTTAAAAAATAAAAAAAAAAACAAAAACTTTTAAATAAATAACTATAACAACTAAAAATGTATATAGTATTAATTGTGCGAAATTGCTCGTAGGTAAATATTGGATATATATATAATTTGTAAATTTCAAAAATCACTGGTTCTTTTTTTTTTGTGTTTGTAAATAATCGATAATAATCCTAATCCTAATCCTAAGGGTGCGAGTTATAGTACTAAGGGGAGAGTAAAAGTCCTAAAGATGCGAGTAGTAGTCCCAAGGGTCAGTAATAGTCATAAGGGTGAGAATAATAGTCCTAAGGGTGAAAGTAAAGTCCTAAAGGTGCGAGTATCGCCATTCGATATTTTGAGAGTAAAAATTCGATACTATCGCTTGTATAGTTTTTTGAAACACCATATATTTAAACAATTATTAATTTGTTGCAAATAAATGTTATTAACTAAAATTAAGAGCAACTTTAATGATTTTTTTTCATTTTAGCATCATTATTTATCTCGCAAAATTCAAATATATGTATGTACATTATATAGATCAGTTTTATTGTTTTGTAAGGCAACTCAAAATTAGAGATCAACTTGAAGAATAAGAAGACAAAGCATTGTGTAATTAACAAAACAACATTTTCAACAACAACAATATCAACATTTTTAAGTGAAGCTCTGCGGTTTCTAATTACAAGTCCAGTCTTCAAATTAGAATCATTGTGCTGAAAAAAATGATAGAAATGTTATTTATATTTTTCTTAATGGTTTGTGCAAATTCTTATAGTTAGCTTCCAGTATTGTAGGGGATCCACATCTTCATCCGAATGCTTCGAGTTAAAATGTTGTCAAAGGTCAAGTATTGCGTCTGCTGTTTTTTGTGTAGGCAAGTCTTCAATTTTTTTTTGAACAAATTGAAGTGGAGTTTGGCGATTTCAAAGCGGTGTTGGAGGCCCTAATGCATTGAGTGTGTTATCATCTATGGAGTTTTTGAAGATTGTCATCTGATTTTCTAATAATTTAAAATTTAGCAAGTACAGCGGCTAAACAATCTATGTATATTTAGATAGCCCTGCACTACTAAGTTAATAGAATAAGCAAAGCAAGATAGATTTGGTTTTATAAGTAATTCGCATGCTTTAATCATAGAACTAGCATTATCTGTAACTATTGCAACAACTTTAGAAGATATGTACCATTTGTCGAAAATGGCATCTAAAGTTTCTATAATATTTTGTGCTGTTTGCCATTGCAGCTTAAACTGATTGAAGATGAATGTGCACGTTACAGTTATAAATACGATTGTCACATATAAAGCAAAACTTATAATTACCTTTTCTTTTGCGATTCACTAAGTATTTCTCCATGCTTAGAGCCACCAACTCACACCATATTAACTTTATCTAGAATGGTAGTAATGTAGAATTATTGGAAAGTTTAAATATTTTCCGCACTATCGATAGCGAAAAAAAAAATCGATGGTGGCGCAAAACAGTAAATATTCGATACCTCGATAGTGCCATCGATAGTTTCCCAGCTCTACTAAACACGTGTAGAAGATATTTTATTTTTTAATTGAAATTCTTGCGCATATTTGAATGTAAATATGGGTAAATTTCGTTCGAAACTGAAGCGTCATGGCAAAGGCAAGACCTGGAGCAAGGGCCAAGCTGCATCCTCGAATCCCGAGCAGATGAAGCATCGTCTAAAGGCAAAATCTCGTTTCTTTCAGCCAAATTTGAATCTTGGTAAGGTTTCCGCGATGAAATTTTAGATGGCATTTTAATGTATTTTACTTGATTTGGATTTGTAGCTGCTGCTGCGGCCACGCCCAATGCGCTAACCATGGAGGCGGTGCATAAACATGAACAACGTCAGGCCTACAATGCAGAGACAACAACAGTGAACGATGTGGCCGGCAGCCTGATGAGCTTCACCCTGGACGATGATCAGGATGATGCCACTCGTACCGGCACTGGCACCTACAAGACATTCAAAACCTTTGCCTCCAATTACAGCAGTTGCTCCAATATGAGTTTTAAGAAACTCTTAACTGGATTTCGTGCCTCCTCCGATCTGCATAAGGAAATGTTGGCCATTTTGAGTGCTCTAACTGAAATTATCCATGAGAGCGGTGGCACTGAATCGTCAACGGAATATTTTTTGCTATTAATGGAACAGATTGAGGCTGCACAAGAGGAGCGTGATATCATAGCCGGTGTGGCATTGCTCTCCATGGGCATTAAGTCTGTGCCGGCAGCTGTGCTAAGGAAACGTTTCGGTCAAACATCAACCACACTTCAGAGCCTCTTGCAGCGTTTTGTGGAGTCCAGCAATCAGTCGGTCATACGATATGTACGTCTAATCTTTTCCCCTAATCATGCACTCTTTCCTTCATAATGCTTCCTTCCTTCTTTTAGCTAATTGGTTGTCTTTCCGTATTGTTACGTGCCCAGGATTATGCTACATGGACATATAGTTCAACATTTCAATATTTTGATGCTTTACTGTCGTTTTCAATACACTCGAAGCCAAAGATTCGTAAAGCAGCCCAACATGCAGTTGTCTCGATTATCCATGGCAGCTGCTTCATGTTGCCACCACCACCACCAGCAGAAGGAGAGAAAGAAGACGAAAAGGAACAAAAGTCCCCAGTGAACCATCATCCGGCCAGTAGTCGAGTCACCAAATTCTGTTTGGCTCAATTTAAACCCGAAATGCTGGCAAATTCTCAAACAACGGTTCTTCATACGCTGGCCCTGCTCAAGGACACAATGAGTGGCTTCCGCACTGAGGATATACGCAGCGTGTGCGAGCATCTGCTATCCATAATGACAGCGGCAAATGTCCTGGTGCGCACCAATTGCTTTCAAGCCCTGCACACCCTATTCCTTACGCGCACTTCCAATTTGAATGCCACATTGTGCGCCAAATTGTTGGCGGCCATTCACGAGTATCGCCCCGATCGCAGTGATGTGCGTCAGACCCTGGCCTGGATTACCGTGCTCAAGGAGGGCCACCTTCATTTGGCTACACTTCAATTGGATCTATGCATGCAGGCTCTGCCCCGCCTCATCGAGATCTGCACGACCGATCTCTGGTTGTCCGACCGCACCGAACTTGTGGTGGGTGTTTCCAATTGCATTAAGGAATTGCTGCAAGATTGTGTGGCCCGTGCCTGTTCGACCAGTGAGTCGGCCCAACTGAATCGCCAGCCCGTCTCAAGGATTATAGCTGCCATCCATAAGGTGCTCAATTCGCCATTTGGCGAGATATCCAAATACGTCATCTTGATATTTTCCATTGTGTTTGAGGCCTGCGGCAAGCACTTTGGGTAAGTCGAACCACAGTCTATAAGGCAAGGAGATTCGGTTAATTCGGTGTCTAATCTTTTCCAGAACTGAGCTGACTCCATCTCTACTGACAATCGCAAAGCGTTACGATAGCCAAAGTGCACTTCGTTTGCAGATTGAGCACACATTGATAAGTGCCATTAAATCTCTTGGTCCTGAATTGGTTCTCACGGCGATTCCTTTAAATGGCGGCATCAGCGGAGGTAACATTCTATTGGAACGATCCTGGCTTCTGCCATTGCTGCGCGAGGGAGCCAAAGGAGCCAGTTTGCAATTCTTTAAGGAACACATTGTGCCCCTTGCCATCCAGTGTCAGGCCAAATGGAAGGAATATGCCGATGCCAAGAATACGGCATCTGCTCATATTTACGAGCTGCTCGCCTGTCAGCTATGGGGTCTATTTCCAGGATTCTGTCGCCAGCCAAGAGATCCCGAATATCTGCGTCAATTGGCACCCACATTGGGTGTTGCCCTGGAAAAGAATCCCGAATTTCGGCCACCCATCTATGATGGCTTAATCGAGTTACTCGATGAAAACCAATCAGCCGAGAGTCTGGCAGCTATTGGCCAATATGCCAAGAACTTTTTGCCCCGTCTCTTCAATATCTACACGCAGAAACCAAGCGGTAGCTATGAGGCGGATCAAAGGAAACGGGTTCTCGAGGTGATACGGCTGTATGTGGCCCGTGCTCCCGCCGAAGTGCAAGCCCAACTCTTTGAGAATGCCCAGGAACAGTTAGCCGCCAGTGCAGCGGCTAGTTTCGAGTATGATGCTCTCTTCGACATTAATGCGGCCATTGTGCGTGTCCAGAAATGCCGCGGCATAGAGGCCTATTTCGAGAAGCATATGGCTCCCGTGCTGCGCAATGATAAATCCAAACTGGTGTCCAAGGACGAGCAGAAACTGAAGAAGCAACAACGCAAAACATACGAGTAAGATTTTGGAAATGAAGATGAAAGATTTGGTGATCACCTAATCCATCTTTTAATTCATTTGCAGACTCCTGCGCGAACTGATGACTTCGGAGCTGGCATCATGTCAGAAATTCACAAGAAAGAATTGCAATGCCTTGCAAAAGTTACTCCTGGAGGCATTTACCACCAGTTGCACTGTCTGCCAAGCTTCCCGTTTATAGTAAATTACCTTTTCAGCCGTATTTTGCATCTTCAATTGACCATTTTCGTTTGTTGTTGTTTTCAGTTGTCTGAAATCTCTATTGGAGTGCCGCAGCAATTTAACCCACAATGATCAGCTTGTGATGAAGGCCATACCCGAGGGTGTGCTTAACTACAAGGAGTTCTCCACTCGCAAGGAGCCCATTGCCGAGCAACTTATCAAACTTATCGCCAACTTGTATCAGGAGGCGGGGAAAATAAATGATTTTGTTGATATTCTAACTGCTGGCTTCACCGGCGATGAATCCCTGATAACGAATACAATATTGGCTTATCGTGCCGTCCTCCAGCAGCAGGGACAATATCTAACTGTGGCCACTTTGGAGTTTTTAATGCAACAGATTACCGTGTTCCTGGTGCAAAAGTCCAGAAATCAAGCAGAGGCCGCTGTCGCATTTCTGATCACATTTATCAAGGTCTTGCCCATTCCATTGGTGGCCAATCATCTGGAGACAATTGTGAGTGGACAAAGTTTCCAAATTTTGACAGTTTTTGTAATTTGTGTTCTATTTTTTATTTAGATGCGTTCCCTTTCGGCCATGACCAAAGACACCAAACGCTATTGTCGCATTCAAATTGGTTATTTCCTTAAGAAGCTTTGCAAACGTTTCACTACAGAGGAGTTGGCTCGCTATGTACCTGGCGACGATGAGGTGACCCATCGCCGTCTCAAGAAGATCAGGAAACAAATGCGACGCGATACGCGCAAGAAACAGAGCGAAGATGCCGCTGCCGCCGCCGCTGGTGACAGTTCCGATGAGGAAGGAGGTGCAAATGGTCTGGAGCAGAAGAGTTATACGTAAGTTAAAGGATTGCTAAAGATTGGTCGTTCTTTATTGTTCACATTCTTTTTCCCACCCATCCCCAGTATTGATGACATTTTGGCCGATTCGGATTCGGATCTGCCTGAAGATATGGATGCCGACGATCAAGGGGAGAACGGTAGTGCAGGAGCAGCAGCCAACACCAAACGTCGTTCCAAGGCCAAACAACGTAGCACATACATACGGGAGGAAGCCGATGAAATAGTCGATTTGGCTGATCTCAAATCCATTGGCAATGTGCTAAGTAAGTTGCAATCGATCGAGTTGATCATCATTGATAGATTTAATTGCATTTTATCTCTCTCTCGCCATTGTATAATGTAGCAAGCGGTTCATCTGCGGTTGCCAATACCAAAATTTCAAAATCATCGAAACCTCAAGTACCTGACGGTGGATTCAAGACTGCCGAGGATGGTCGACTCATTATTAGTGACAAGGCTGTACGTGGCCAGGCAACGGCCATGGATGACGATGATTCGGATGGCGAATCATCTGACTCTGCGGATAGTGGCAATGAGCCAGATGCAAAGCCGAAACGTGGCATGGAAGATGACTCCAGCGATGAGGAGGAATTGAAGCAACAGGCGGTGACAAGTGCTAAGCGGAAACGCAAAGCAACGGATGCACTAAGCATGCGATCCGGCAAGACGAGCACCACACGCTACACAGCCGGTGGCAAGGGTATACATCGTCAGCTGGGATCTACTGCCAATGGGGGTGATAATGTATCCATGAAATCGGGTCATGGTGGTAAACAGCAGCGGCCAGCGGGCAGTGAATATGGCAGCAAGAAGGCTAAAGGTGATATGAAACAACGTGGCAAATTGGATCCGTATGCATATATTCCACTGACGAGGAATACACTCAATAAACGGTAGGTGGAAATCCCAAAAATTTAACCAAATCAATCCCATTTTCATTGTCAACTTCAATTTTAGGAAACGTGCCATGAATTCGCGTAAATTCAAGAACATGCTGCATCAAGCTGGTGGAGGCGGAGGCGGAGGAGAAGCATCTAGTGGCCGCGTGGGCAAGAGCTATAAGTAGACACACCTTAGCTACTTAATTATATACACATAATATGACTACGAAAAAGATCATAAAGATAAACCCGTGATGTTGTGATGAACCTCGGCATGTTAGAGGAAGAGATTTTTAGATTTCTTTTTTTTTTGTTTCTGTTCATAAACACAAAAAGTATATATCACCAAGAGAGTGTATATTATATATATATATATATATATATTTCTATATAAAAAAAATTGGAAAAATGCACAAAAAGTCGGCTAAAATTGTGTCTCAATGTGTTTGTGTAGCCATTCACCCTCAGGATCTAGGCCAGCCATTGTTTCCTCTATGAAATGCATTTTATTCTGACTATCCACAAGGATGACGGTATGTGTGCGACTGCCATAGCCTTGATGATCGATAAAGACATTCAATGAACTTAAACCCTCACCCCAATTGGGAGCACGTCGCTGCAGTTCCGGATCGGGCCAGAATTTATGTTTGTTCTTCAGTAATTCCAACAGATGAGAGCTTAGTACATCCACCGAAGCATTGCCATGCTCACGGACAGTGGACTCGAATTGCTGTTGACCATGGCTAACCTTTTGGAAGGGCGATGATGGCAGACTATTGCCAAATCCGTATGACTTGCCTGGTTCAAATTGTGCCAATGTGGGTGGCACATTGCTAAGCAACTGTATCTGAGCTGAGGTGGGTCTATAAAGAGAAACAGAAAATAATGATGGATTATGAAGGCGATGGCGATGACGATGTAGTAGCTAACTTACGTAATCTCAATGGAGACGAAATTAAAGGCACTATATTGATTACAGTCCTTGAGTAATCTTCGATTATAATTCATTGAATTGAACTCCTTTGATGATTCTTTCACATAATCTGCCACAATCATGCCGCGTCCTAGTAAGAAATGTTCGTTATTTGTGGGTATTTGCTGATGCGGTTGCAAAATGTTCAGGGCTTAGAGGAAAACGAACGGGTTGGATGGATTTAAGGATTAGTGCCAACAAGAAAATGAAGAAGCTGAGAATCTGAGCATTTAGCTGGTGAGCCTGAGCTGTGAATGATTACCAATTGCATTCCTGGGTTTTGGTTCGCCAGTTAAATTGAGCAGAGCACCCACTTTAAATACATCCTGATGATGGCCAATGGCCAGCCAAGTGCCTCCTTCGCGTCCTGGTTCTAGATCAATGCCTGCAGAAAACGAGATATATTAAAAATTAGCTTCATCCTAACATTCCTCTCTACTCATTTAACCACTAACCACCATAGACATGTTGAGCCTGCGACCACTTGCCCACCTGTTGTGTCTCACGGGCATAGAATTCATCACGATTCGATGCCAAGATGAGTTTATAACCACCAGGAGAAGGCTCCGCGTTCGCATAAAAGAATATCACACACATCTTATAGTTATTATTCGATCGAAATCATCCGATTGTGAAAGCAACAAACAGTGAAAGCGATCGAATTTACGTTGGGGGCAGATTGAAGTGGGGTCAAAGACACAATCAGTCTCTTTGTTGCGTTGCCTTTTGCTTACGGCTTTGGGTTTTTATCAATAAATTATCTCTCCGCTCAGTCTTATCCGTTAAAGTCAAACAAATATAATAAAATACTAAATATAGTTTACGGGCTTCTCGCAACTGGCCTAGCGAGGTTTTTGCCTTGAGTTGAAGTGTTGTTCCTCGTTGGTTTAGTTGGCTTCCGCAGTTGTTGTGGTTATCTCCTCATTGCAATATTTAATTAAAATTTCGTAAATAATTTCTACTACTTGAATTTTGTAATTTTGTTTGGTGTTGCCAGATGACTAACAACCCAAACAGATGTTTCGCGGGGTCGTCAGAAATAAACAATGTTGGTAAACCCTGTTTAATTTCACCGATAACTTGGCGGTTAATTTTGAAATAATAATCGGTTTTTCAATTTCGAATTTCGTCTGAAAATTTTACTTATGAATAATTTACAAAATTTTTATATTGACTTCAATTATTGTATTGTTTTGTGGCAATGACCTTTTTTCTTCTTTTTCTCAGTTAGACACGTATGCCTATACGTTTTTGGATCCTTGCTTGATGAGAGCATGCTTATGGGCAAACTCGACGTACGAATAAATACAGTCACGTGTCACCAATAGTTGGCGGCTCTTCATTTTATCCACGCAAAACAGAAATGTATTGATGCAACGCAAGTCAATCCAATGGTGCTCACTATGCGTCTGCCCCAGTGTCGGATCGGTTGACAACATCTCATGAATATGTAATTCAGAGTCAGTCAGTCCAATTTCCCTGCGATTTTCCCGATAAGTATTCTCGTTGTTTACATTCGCCATTGGCCCAGGGCTTGGCATTGGTGTTGGCACCCTTCGGGGCATCTTTCTTGATTTTAATCTGTTTTCTTTGATCTAGGCATTTCGAAAATGCATCAGAATGGTTGGTCGAATTGATTTACTAGATACTCACATAGACAATGGCCAGTATATGCCGCCAAAAAGTGTATAAAATCTATATACATATGTAAAAAAGAAAACCAAAAACAGTCAACCGATTCAATGCCATACACCAAAATAGTATACACCAAGTGAAAACTAAAAATACAATGAGACGAGATGTATAAACTCCAGGCAACTTGTTAAACAAACCCATTCAAAATGAAGGAATACACTTACAAATGTGTCTTTGATCTCTTTTTTTTTTTTTGCGCAAAATGAAAACGATTTGTATCTTATTCCAAACAAAAAAAATACATATACATACATTTATATAGGTATAGGTATATAAAGAATGAAATTATAAATATACATACATATATAGATATTGATATATTTTAAAATAAGTACATACACATAAAATGGCTTTTGATAAAATTGTAGATTTGGATATCAAAATAGTTTGCTGCGACTTAAATAATAGAGGGAATGTTGAGTTTGTGGGAAAGGCAGGGAGGGAATGCATTTTAAAAGTGAACTGATGACCATTTAACAGATGCTAACAAGATTAGACTACTATATATATATATATATATAAATATGTGATGATATTTTCAAACAAGTGTTAGACACACCATCAATATACATATATTTATATATATATATATATTTGCACAAAAGTCGGGGAGGGAAACGTTTTTCATAAGGTCACTTAAATCATATATATACATAACATATATATGACGATAATATCTGATATTTACCCTATCTAATTGGCTTCAAAGGGCATACACGATACGATGCATTACAATCACTTTTGTTTTATTTGCTGTATTTGCATTTCTTTTCCATTGTTTCAGGAAAATAAACGAAATTCACATGAAATAAAAAATGGGCGAAAAGTTGTAAAAAAAAGGCTTTTGTCTTAAAAATGGCCACTGTATGGGTTTTTGTTTTTGTTTGAATTAAATAGTAGACTAAAATATTTTTGCTAAACTAGGAGTGCGTCGAAAGGGATTCCAAGAACTTGACGAAACGCTGCCCACAAATCTTGACTTGGCGGTAGTTTTCAGACGTAACTTGGGCTTAGTCGTTGTGCTTGTTGGACTGGAAGAGCCGGATGAAATGCCAGATGAACTAGCTGCCGATAACGTAGATATGGAACCCTTAGATGACAAAGGCTGTAAATATATACCAAGAAAAGCAATTAATCTCTCATTATTAGTTTTCAGTTCTTTTCGATTAGACTCACCTTTAGGTAATTGCGATCCATGGGCGTTATGACTTTAAGCTCCAAGGTGGGTCCACAGGAATGTATGAGACGCACGACCTGCTGATGGGTATACCATTTGACATCCATGCCAGCAATTTCCACTATAAAATCACCCTCCTTGATGCCACCCAGCTGAGAGAGTAAAGAAATGTGTATTTAGTTTTTGCTCCATTCTTTCATCTATTCCAGTTAACTCACATCCGCCAATGAATTGATTTCCACATGTGCAATTATAACTGGAGCATCGCCACGGACATGAAAGCCGAAGTTCTCCAATTCCTCTTTGTAGAGACTACAGCTACCTTCATGGACATGATCGCCCTCATGTTCGGCTGGACATTGACAATGATAGTTATTGACGGCACGGCTACCACTTCCGCCCATGGAGTCGTGATGATGTTGATGATGATGATGATGATACATAGCCGAACCCTTTTTGCAGGCGTACGCAGCGGGGTGCCGTCCAATGACGACGTGCCGAGAATATTGCTATGGGTCCCAGGCGTTTAAATGGATCTTCCACTTTGTACGATGTGAAGTCTGGTCCTGTTAGGCTTAATGTAAACTTGGAGGCGGCTGTTTTGGAAAGGAGTCTCTTATTAATCAAATTCCACAAATTTATCATTGTCAATTACCTTCTACTGTGCGCTCGGTTAGATCATAGCAATCATCAATGTTCGTTTGGGGGGGATTGTAGACGAAACTTTTCGTATTCATCTTGGGTCTTATAATGCGCCTCCTTAATGACTTGGGTGAGGGAGGTCTTGTTCTATAAGATTAATCATATCATAATGTTTGTAATAATTCGTCAAATGGGGGGATGGTTGGTTGGTGGTGGGTGGCAACTACTTACCTTCAGGTATCGGCACATACGCTGCAATCGCTGAGCCTCCTCATGACTAGCCAGAGCTTCTTTCAAATGGGTATGCTTAATGGCCACACAGCTGGCGCTGTCTTCATTCTCATCGTCGAGAATGCCACGCAAAGCCTCCCTTGCATTACCAATGAACGATTCATTAGACGAGGGAGCTAAACTTTTCTTGGTGCTCAATGAAATGTTATCATCGCCCAACGTGGCATCAATTCCACGAGCTTCATAATGATGGGCCAAAGCTAGAAATTGAGAAATGCATGTGTTCATTGTTTAATCGTTCGAAATGGCATATCTTATCTTGTCCTTACCCTTGTACAATTCCGCCTTGAGCGGCACTAATCCTGCCCAGCATTCGGGCAAATATGTGTGCGTATCATTCACTTGGATATTCTTATGCATTTCCATATACTCCAGCGATAATTGAGCGGCTTCGCCGGCCAAATCGCGAAACAAATGACTCGATTCTTTCAATTGCAATGCCTCGATTTGTAATTGCAATTTCTCAAAGAGACATTCCCGGGCCTGGGACAACATCAGCGATACCAAGACATCCAACACCTGCGGCTTCAAGTCCATCGACGGCGCATTTGTGAACGTATCGTAAATGTGACGAAATATGCCTGCAGCCCGCAAGAAACTATCGACAGCCGCATCCAGGCCACGTTCCGTGCTCCGATCGTGTCGGGCACCAATCTGTGTGTATATCGCACCCAAATTGAACAAAGTGCAAGCCTTCTCGAAGGCAATGGTCCTTTGGCAAGAGGGCACACCTGTCAGCGAGTCGTACCATTCGAAATAGACACCCAAATTGCGATCAGGCGGAAAGAATCGACGCTCCACATAATACAATAAATTGTAATAGCGGAAAAGTAATGCCACACCTAAAGCATCGCGTGATGGAGTCTTTGATGCCTGCAACAACAATTGCAATCAAATTTATGGTCAAACATTTCCACTGGGCAACAAGTGGACTAGACATATGTACCTGTCTGGTGTCTGTCATATCGGCTATGGCATCCATATATATGGAGGGTTCTTCGCTATAATGCTCGAGTATGAAATCGGAGAAGGGTTCCATGAAATTAATCTCCTTGGTCTCCTTAAGACCCAATGGTATCATCGGCATTATGCCATCATGACTGTAAAAAAGAACAAAAAATGTCATAATTATTACTATTAAACATTAAGACTTTAAAGGTGTCTCTCTTGCCTTCTTTATATCTATCTCTCTGTATCTACCTATCTATCTCTGTTGGTTTTCTATGATTAAATTTAAAAAATTAAAGTTTTTAAACAAAACATTTTTGATTTTCTTTACACTTTAATTCACTAATTGAAGCTTTAGTTTGGTTTAAAGCATTTTAACTCTTGGCTTTCACTAGAGAACGCAACGTTTCGATAACACACTTTTATATTTTATCGAAATGAAGCTTTTGAGATGCTTTTGAAATGGCTGTAACCCTTGATGTCAGAGAAGAAAGTAGAGTACAAATTTGACTTCTTTGCCAAACATTTTAGACTAAATTTTTCCTTCTTATTGGATTGGCACAGCTTCAAAAGACATTTTCTTACTTGTTTTGGGAAATAGCCGAAGCATGTGTCTAGTGATTTCGGTATAATATGCTAAACTAATATTTCCAGAGATCATTTACATATTTATGTATCTCTAACAAATAGAGTCATGAAAGATCAAGGAATTCGTCAGGGAAGTTCCATTCTTGTGAACGTTAGCTAAAACCCCTACAAATCCACAAAATTGTGATGTCATTTTATATTCTAACTTGGAGGCAAAATGATTTTTTGTAAAGACCATATAGCAACTTGGATGAGTTAGAGTTTACAAGTTTAAAACAACACCTTGTAGAAATTTATGAGAGAATCTAATTTATTTTTGTATACCTGTATGTACATTATGAGATCGGAAATACAGCCCCTTTCTCAGTTTTGTTTTTGCTTTTTTCTCAAACAACTCTGAGTTGTAAACACGATCATCAATTTTCGTGTCCGACGAACCTTGCGCCAAAACTAACCATCCCGCCGTGTGCCCCACCCATTTGGCCATTTGTTTCTATATCTGTAACTATATAGGTAATACTAAAAACTTTTTCCATATTTTGCTATTGTTGTTGTTGCTATTTTTAACGACTTTTTCACTTTCTTTGTTGTTAGTTAGTGTGTGTGTGTGTGTTGGTTGGTTGGTTGTATTTGTGATTTTCCCGTTCCACTTGAGGACGCAAAAAGGCGCTTGACCAGAAACTGATGCGCAATTTTTTTTTGATTTTTTAGTTTTTACTAAACTGACCAGTATAAAAAACGAAAAAAAAGCCGGCCCTAGTGGAAACTAAAAACTAATAATACTATTTTGCATGCACTTAAAAATGGGCGGAAAATTGATGGAAATGGAGAATGCTCAAGCAAGAGAAAAGAAGAAGAAAGGGGGGAAAAATTGAAACGAAATTGAAAATTTCATTGCTTACCTCTCACTCTGATAGATTTCCACCGATGAATTTAGCTCGGCCAATTGCTCTTTCAGCAATTGCAAATTGGAGTTAACAAAGCTTAACTCAAGAGCCACAGTATCCCTTAATTTGCGGTTTGTGGTGGCCTGTTTGGGCAGTGGTGGATAAAAGATATAGTCAAGGATGAATGAACTATTTAAACAATATCAAATAATAAATACCTTATATAGATTTTCAGCGCCAGCTCTCAGGCGTAATTCCTTATTGATCTCTTGATTCAATTTGCAACGACGACTTTGTAGTTTACCACGACAGGTTGCTGCCCGGGGATCAGATCCCTAAAATGGTAAAATAAAAGAATTAATCAAGCGATTATAAAAAATAGTTAAAAAAGGTTTATCAGGGATCGATGAGATTGAAAATCGATTAATTATTGTAGATTGAAGACCTTTCCAAACATTTGTATGCTTATTTCAATTTGAAAGTTCTAATGCCCACAATTGTAATTGTTATTTTTGTATTTTTGTTATTTTTTACTTGTAGTTCTCAACCAGTTTTAGCAAGTTCCCGTAGATCGAGTTAAATTTCCTAAGCTTCTTCAAGGAGCTCTTTCGTTTTATAGAAATTGGTTAACTCAAGTAAAATGTGCCTACCAACAGGAATAGTCTCCCCTCTTATCAAGTTCTCTGTCATTGTAGATCTAATTAAAATTCCCTTCCAGTTTAGTTACGACCGTCATACAAAGTTGATTGACTTTTTTGCCGTTAACAAACCGACAAAAAAACAATGGAAAAAACGATGCCTACAAACGTGTCTCAGTCTATGTCTGTGTCTCTATATTTAAGTCGCATACAAGTTAAGAAATAGTAATAGAATGCAATGGCGTTTAATAAAAAATTCATTCAGTTATCTACTATTACTATTCTCTACCTACCTACTAGGCCGAACAACAAACGAAACAAAGCAAAACAAAAACTTATAAAACGGAAGCAGGAAATTGTCGTTGACATTGCACGTTTTCCACATTTTGAAAAATTCTCAACTCTCTTAAGTCGATGGAGAGGCGACTCTTAGATACCCTGTACTTCAATACACATTTTCTCTATAGTTAATGTGGCAGGAGCTGAAAAGGAGAAGACCTCTTTCACTTTTGTCATAGAGAAAAAATCAAACTTGCAGATTTGTCTATCATTTTGGTTGGTTTTAAATTGTAAAAGAAAAACGTTATCATTATCGGTGAAAATTTCTGTGAATTACTACAACGAGATAATGCAAACAATTTTTCTTCAACACACACGTTTGTTTCACTCGCATGTTTTGTTAAATGAGACTTGAGAGATACTCCACGATACTCAGATTACTTATAAATTTTGATTTTATCGATCTAATGAACGCTAGACGAGTAACAGAATCTATTTTCCCTGAAACTCAATTAAGTCTGGTATTGCCCATTGGCAAAGTGGTTTGTTCTCTCCCATGCTTTGCCACATTTAGTTTGGGGTTTTTGTTTTGCTAGATCCTGATTTGCCTGTCGCAAGAATGCATAAGTCACTTTAAGGCCATTAAATTGACAGAGGATCGCAACACTTGCACCACACGGTGAGAATGAATGATAGAATAGATCGATATATTTAATGAATTCTAATGAAATTGTGGACTAAACAACAATGCCTAGAGATACATTTGTATTCTAGGATTGCAAAATTGCTGTGTCAAATATTTTTCTCGCTGTGTAGGATGAGGTTTTTAAGCGCCGCTGCCTATGTATTGCGTGTTCTGCATAATTAAAATCAACAGAAGTAGACTCGGGCAGTGGCCCTGGCCAGGGCGAAGCAGGCGGGCGGGCTGGTAGGCAGGCAGGCAGGCAAGTTTTAGGGTTAAGAGCAGAACAGCAGGGTTAGGGCCAAAGCCAAAAGGCCCGAGTCCAAGACCACGACCAAGACACAATGGGAGGCTTTGCCTTTGCCTTCGACTTGGTCAATTGTAACTGACATTAGGCATGCCTTGCAGCTCCTACCGATGCCATGCACGTAGCTTTGCCCAAGAAGTCAATGCACTCCAACAGCAACTCCAACTCTTCAAATGCAACTGCAACTTGATTATGGTGGATCAACTGAACGACCAAACGACTGACCGCCCGATCGTCCCAACGCCCCATTGCCTGTGCCTGTGTCTATGCCTTTGCTTGTGGGCGGGATTTTCTTTCTTTCTTTTCTTTTCATTTTTCCATGTTTTTTTTATGTTGTAAGTGGAAAATTGTTTTTCATAGCTCTAAACAACAACATTGTGAGTTAAAAAGATTGCCATATTTTTGACTGATTAACGGTTTTGTAGTTTTTTTTTGGCCATGCATATATGTACAAATTGTATGGCCAATATTGCAAGTACAATGACTGAAGGTTTTTATTTTGTTTTTTGAACGGCTTTCAACATATATTCGGCATTCGTAATGCCCATCTAAAACAAGTGGCGCATGTAAATCAACCAGTTAACAGCAACAACAACAACATACCAAAAATTATCCAATTATGCATGAAAGCGTTGGGAAACCAAAAACCAATCCAAACGAAACATACAAAAAAAACTAAAAAACAGAAAAAAAAAAATGCACATTACATACATGATCAGGTTTTGTTTGATATTTCTTTTTTTTTACTGTGTCTTGTTCAGCGAAAGTGTTAAGGTAGGTTCCGACTAGGGCGTTTGTTTAAAGAGAAGGGAGGAAGCCAAGAGACTCTAGGGAAGCAGCCACTACAGAAAACACTTAGACGTCCCTCTGTTTGTTTGCCAAATGTTACTTAACTCAACAAAGCAAGCCAAGTGACACACCAACGTTGTCCTGCCCTCTAATTAAATTTGAAATAAGCCTAAAGAATACTTTGTGATATTGCAACAATGTTGCTGCAACATGTTGACAAGCAAACACCAGTGTTGATAAATTCAATAGACATTCAACAAGCAAATAGGTGTTTATTGTGTCATCTCTGTCTTAAGTAGATAAAATTGTTTCCATTCGTTTCATTGCATTCAATTTTATGCAATTCGAATCCGTTGGTCGACAAGACAGTGTTGAGCAACTTTTTGTTAACAGCCTAGAACAAGGGTGGGCACGAAAATTTAACTTGGGAGCCAGAGCATCAGCAGCAGAGGCTGGGCAGAGAAAAAGGTCATTTTTTGGTCTCGACGCACACAAAAACTCGTCGAACTTGTAGACAGAGGGACGGCCAAATCCCGAATTTTGCGGGGAAAGGCAAAAAGGGTCGCGATCGCGAGCTCGCAGCTTGTGGACAGAGGGAGTGAGGGACGGGTAAGAAAATAAGGGTTGTTTTTGTCCAGTTCTTGAGATCGCGACCTTTTTTCCCCCTCTCCGCAAAATTCGGGACTTGTCCGTCCCTCTGCCTACAAGCTGCGAGCTCGCGATCGCGACCTTTTTCCCCCCTCTCCTCAAAATTCGGGACTTGTCCGTCCCTCTGTCTACAAGCTGCGAGCTCGCGATCGCGACCTTTTTCCCCCTCTCCGCAAAATTCGGGACTTGTCCGTCCCTCTGTCCACAAGTTCGACGAGTTTTTGTGTGCGTCGAGACCAAAAAATGACCTTTTTCTCTGCCCAGCCTCTGCCGGTAAAGAGCCACGGGAGCCAAAAGAGCCACTACGTGCCCATCCTTGGCCTAGAATACAGAATATTTACGAAAGTCTTTGCTTTTCTTTATTTTTAAAGTATTCTAATAAACCTTTACAAACTGCTGATCAACTATTAATTTATATTTCTCAGGACTTATATTATAGAATGGTTATATAATAGAATTGTTTTGGTTAAAAATAGTTTTAGAGTTTGAAAAAGACATTGCATTGTTTTCGAGATAAAACTACCGATTTGGAAGATCAGATTATTTGGAAAAATGTGTTTTTTGCAATTTATACAAATGACAACCGAATTTCAAATAAACTAGATCACGACCGAACGAACGAGTATGGCTAGATCGACTCAGCAATTAATGTTGACCAAGAATATATATGTTATGGGGATGGAAAAACATCTTTCTTAATGTTTATTGACTATGAAATGTAGGAAAAGGTTTGACTTAACTCTAATTAATGGTGGTTATACTAAAGATTTATCAATACAATTTGACAAAGAAAATATTGACTATTATTAACAAGAATATCGAGATGAGAAATTTCATTTCTTACGGAAGGACTAGAACTACAATAATGTTTCTCTATCAAATGGTCAACTTCAGTGGCGCAAAGTTTCATTTGATTTGATTGATATATGCAGAGACATATAAGTAGTATTCGACTGTCTCCTCTTAATTCTACACCCTGTATGGCTATTTTGTTGGCTAAACTAATTTTCCCAAATGTTGTTCCCAATTCTCTTTCTAAAATCCATAATTCATCATTATGCCTGCATCCCGTCGGCCCATTTCACAACTTTACATGCTATGTAACACTTTCTAGAGCTCTGTTTTGTCTTTGCCGCAGCATTCCCATCCAAAAAACAACAAAAACAAGTTGTTCGATCTGGCGGCATTTTGGTTTTGCTTTTGTTTTTGTGTTTTTTATACACATAGTTTTGTAGGTTTTGTTCGTATTTGTATTTCTGCTAGTTCGTACTTTCACCTGTATTTTGTGTTTTTTGTTGTTTTTTGTTTTGTTTTATTTAGGTTTTGCTTTGTTTTCCAAATCAGGTTAGAGTCATTAATTAAAACGCATGCTGGAACTAAGCTATTTTTTGGGGTCTTCCATCTCTCTACTAGCCCTCCCCCTCCTTATCGTCGACGGGGCCAACCTTCAGTTCTGTTTTGAAGATTAAATATCAATTATTTACATTATGTTTGCAGTGTGTTTGGAAGAATGGACAAATGGTTGGATGAATGGACGAATGGATGGATGGATGTGCCCACCTGTGTAGCTGTAGTTGTTGCAGCTGCACATAGCATGATAGCACATGGCACATGGCACATAGCACTAAATAGTGGAATAGCTAGCTAGCTAGAGAGACAACCTGTTGCCATAGTGGCTAAGTGACCCACATGCGCTGGCTTTTTCAGTGACGTTGCACAAAACTTGTTCACATTCAATAAATACGTACAAATCGCCGAAAGACAACGTGAAAGAAAACAGCAAAAAATCAAAACCAACAAAACAAAAAAAAAAACGCTCATAAAATATTTGCGTGTTTTTAGGCTTGCCGCCGTGTATCTGAAAAGAGCTTTTTTTGTTTTTTGCTTTAGAAGAATGCTGAATACTTGACAACAACAAAAGCAACAGCAACAAAAATCAACAAGTGTTTTATCTTACACAAGTACCGACCAACCAAACAAGCGACCTGTCCCACAGTGTACAGTGAAGATACATAAAAATGGACTCGAAACTCAACACAAAACGCTCAACGCAAAATGCATGCATAGAAATTAGCACTTTACATTAACAAATATTTTGTTGAAGAACTTCTTAAATGGATACATCTTTTGGATAAAGATACAACTCGGTTCATAAAACTAGAGCTGCTAATGAGTTGCATATTGTAAATACTTTGTAACATCAAGTTAATGAAACTAAAAGAAGACTAAATAGAAAATCTTTACGCAAATAATCTTTAAGCAAATCAGCAAGAAAAAGAGAAAGAAGATCTTTTAAAACCTTAAAAAAATTATTATTCCTAACAAGTAGTTAGCCACATAAGGCGTTCGAGTCAAACAAATTGATTATGGTCCAAAAATCCAAGTAATGAATCATTAACATAGGATAAAAGTTACATTTAAAAGTCATTTGAGTTTAAAATATTATTATAATTGCTGGTATACATATCGAAATATGTATATAACTACATATACATATATTTAGGTTTTTTCAGTTGTAAGCCCTTGTGGTAGATCGACAAATATTAGATAGAGGCAGGGACACTTCCGGCAGGAAAAAGTCTTAAAGCCGTCAATACCTCTGGTAAGACGCCCAATAGAGTTACTCTGATCCTTTCAGCATTCATCTTAAGCGTTTTGGCAGCTCAATAGCACCGGATATAGGCTCGATTATCTTCAAAAGGCTTGCAAACTGGCCACACTGGCCTAACATACACCCAAAGAAACCTTTCTGGGAAACAGCCCAACCCATCTTTAAAGAATGTTCCAAAGGGTATATGAGATCAGTTGATTTCACCCTAAGTCAACTTCTCATACTCTTAGCTAACCGTAACCCCCAAAACAAAAGCATTATCTTTTGATTCTTGAAGCAACTAAATATACATAACTAAATATGTCGATGGCCAAAGTAGCTAACACTCCCAACTTAATATTAGTCATTAAATTATAGTTCATTGTGTAAAAGTAGCTGTTCTTTGGATTGACTATGAAGCCAAAATGAATATTATTTTGAAGGGTATTCCAATAGTAAAGCAATTCCACACAATTATTTGTTTTTCCTTCATCAAGTTTTGTTTACTTTACACAAAATCGACACAGAACACATTTTAGTTTAGCATAAATTTCGTTTAGTGTCAAAGATCAATTGATCCATCAGTTTGGCATATAAATATTTAAAGGATCTACATATCGACGAGTTTTCTACTTGCAATTACTGGAACTACTTCAATAGCAGATTTCTGGAAATTGTTGAGACCCATTCCGAAAAATAGAAAAGAATAAATTGTCAGCCGAGCTGAAGTGGCGCCAACTCTGACTTATGTAGACAGGAATCAATGAAATCCTTACAATTTATGGGTAAATATTTCTTGGTATTTGTTTTTTTTTTCACCATTTCGAGTCTTTACTGTTGCACTTTAACTAACTTTAACTGGTTTTTGAGGTCGTTAGGCAGCAGCAGCAGCACCAGCAGCCGGTAGCACCCGTTAGCTAGCCACAAACTGCGCCCGCTGCTCTTCTGAATTGACTTGACTAGTTTTTGATAACTGTAACTGGCTTTTTGAGGCGCAAAACACTATGCCGTTTGGTTTTTTTTTTTTTAGGGGGAATTAGAACAAACATTTTGGCTTTTCCATCTCTTTCTCCCCAACTTCTCTCTCTCTCTCCCTCTTTCTCTATAGCTAACTCTGTCAATCTTATTGATTTCAGGTGGAAAGCATTTATTGCCAAAGTTGCTTAACGAAACAACGAAAATAGAAGAAAAAGTGGGGGGAAAAACCGTTTTATTGACTTCGGTCGAGCTGTATGTGGTGGGAACGGTTAACGATCAAGTTGAAGAGGCAACCGGATAAATGTCAAAAATCATCCATAAACAAATACACACATAGATATTATATATGTACATATATAAATATGTATGGTATGTATGTGGTAGTAGAGTCAGTCTATGGGCTATATGTACAATTTAATGATGGCAATTGTGCTACTCTCTGCTTTTTTTTTTTTTGTAGTTGTTGCTAATGATCTGACGTGATCGAAATTGGCAAATTACCCCAAATAGTTAGTGGAAAATTGTTTAAAAAAGGCAGATTGTTGTATGCCTGTGCCATGGGCGTCATGAGAACGTGGTGGGAAGGGGGGCCAGGAGCGGGTTAACAAAAGGTTTCACTCACTTAATACACATTGTGATTGATCTGTTTTCTATGCAAAAATCATATAGTAAATGCTTATACATATGCATTATATATATATATGTATATAACGATCAATCATTGACTTTGGTTGCTACTTAAAAATGTAAAACAATAATAAGCTTAGTTTCTTTTTTTTCGTTTTTTTGCAAACGTTATAAGCCATCTGTCATATATCCCAGCTGCTGATATTAACCTTCAGCAAAAATTTGTCCATACCAAAGATTGTCTTTTAAGATACCCAACGGAAGCTCATGGATTGAGCGACAGTTGAAAAAATCACAAAAAAACAAACAAACATAAAATCTAATAAAAAGTAGAGAAAATGTTGAACAAACTTTCAAACAACGATAATCCACATTCCTTACCACAATCTTTGATGAAAGGAGTTTCTTACAGTACCTACACTTAGTTATTTCATTTAATTAGTCAGAGAAATATTTCTGAAAAAACTCAAAGTTGAAAAACCAAAATAACCTTGACCTTCAGCGTAAGAAAACCCAAAATTAAAATATACAAAGATTAACAAAACCCTTTTTGTAATAAATATTTCGTATAAATTATTTTATTAGAGCTTAGGTGTCCTTACTTTATGCGGATCCTTTAGGCACACTAATGGCCACCACACTAGGTCAACAAACATTTATTGGTTCAAGAAAGTTATACCTAACTCGAGAACTCTTTGCATTGCAAAATAATGAACAAATTACCTTGAAATCAAACTTTGCTAACTAATCTGCCCTTTAAAAAGGGGGATAAATTAAATAGTTTGTATGATAAATGAAATACAGTGAAAGCTCCCGTGGGCGGACAGCCACGGTTCCAATTTTTTGGTCTTGCCACTGTTAAATTTGTCCGTCTACGGGAGATGTCCACCTGGGACACCTGTCTGTGAGTAGAGCTTTGAGCAACAAATGATTTACTTTAGACTTTCCCTACACTACATGCTAGTTCCTTGATGATAATCATTGAACCCCTTTACGATATACCCATGATATGATATTGATGGGTGGGTGGGTGGTTGGTTGGTTTACCCTTGGAATTGTCATTGTTATATTTTGCTGATAATTGCGCTTGAGGCGCTTGTCTGAGTATACAAGTGTGTGTGCGTGTGTGTGAGTGTGCGTTCTTTTTTTTGTTTGTGAATATATCAAGAAGCATTCCAATGAATACTTAACAATAATTTGCGTAGCGAAATATTTTATTATTAATCACGTAGGTGCAAAAGAAAAAACAAGAAGAAGACGTTGACGTCGACAACGACGAAAACAACACAAATAAACAATATCATCGGCTAACTATTCAATCATGATTCTTGAGATGCTTGAGTAAAATCTTCACAGCTTGTTCTACAGTTACTACCTACCTGCCTACATAGGTAAGTACAATACACATGTAGGTGCTGCTCTTCGTCTGTCTACAATTTCATAACATATCTTAAATATATAATATACATCCATATGTACATATGTATGTATGTGGCTACATATGTATGTGTTGGTACTCAACCCGCACGTGTCAAGTGATTTTTGCCATTAACAAGTGGGGTGTGGGCAGTTTAGTCGGATTTGGTAATGCTTTATTAGGTAAGAACCATTTACAAATTACCAAAAAAACCAACGAAATAATAATAATAATTAACAAATTCGCAACACACGTCCGTAAGAAATTCCCATTCCCTAAAAGAAAATACCTCAAGTTCTCAATTAAAAAAGCCATGATTTCTTAAAACTTTATGTGTATAAATTATGTTTTTAACTCTTTCGCTAGTTGCTTGTCGCTAGTCTATAATATTAAGTTAACAAAAATTAAACTATTTTTAACTATTTTATCGTCCATCTTTTCCCTTGAATCTACATAATTCAACTGGTTAGTTGATCGGTTGATCTTGTTGAGTTTCGTTGCAGCTTTTAAGTGTAGTTTACCGAAGTGACATAATAATTGAAATATTAAATAATATGAAATAAAATGACTATTTAGTTGTTGATCGTGATCTCAACTATCAAACTTTAGTTCCTATAGCAACTGATATAGTCGTTCAATCTGGTGTAAAGGATTAGTTGTTTGATTATATAATTGATTTCCTTAGTGTTATAAATATTCCTAAGAAAAAGTTTGGAAAAAATCAGTCCTCATTATCGAAATTTTAATAGTTGATAAGGTAAAATATCGTTTTTTTTTTTTTTTTGAGGATATTTCCCTCATATTAAGTTCAAAATTTGTTTCGAAAATGAATACCAAATATCTCACAAAATAGAAATCTTTAAGATTAGTAAATATGTCTAACCCAAAAACACTCAATCTAATAACAATTTAATGCAAATTGTATATAATTTCTTATCCTCTTTAGATTAAAAGATGTTTTATTTACTGAAATTTTTGTCTTTTCTTTTGTTTAATGAACAACTTTTTCTTCTTCTTTATTTAAATCCACCTGAAGGCAACAACTTTTGCAGAACTTTTAAAGACAAATAATGATGATCCTTAGTGAAATCAAAATCGATAGCAAATCGGTCAATAATATATGTATATGTCGGTGATTTAATCCTCACTGTAACTCAGTGAATATAGAATTTTCACAAAGACTAATGCAATAAGATCTTAATAAGACCACGATTTGAGTGGGTGGTCGTTTGGGATTGTGTTCTTTTTGAAAGCAAATAATTGTTGATTGTCTATGTAAATGAATGGTCATAATTTAAGTACCTATAAGTGCAAATCTATTACATACAAAATAAAAAACAAGATACATAACTAAAATCAAATTTAACATGTATTTGCTCTTGGAATTCTCAACTGGTTTGGGCAAACACACACACACACTTTGCTAATTGATGTGTCATTTGCGGCTAACGGCTAGAGGAATTCCGTCAATAACAATAACTAGTAAACTTGAATTCAAAGATCGAAGGCACAGATTCTTTAAAGAAGGAATTCGGTAATTCTAAATAATAATAATAAACGTAAAGATGATTCTGAATGACTTTGGCTTACCATTTGCTCCAATTTTAGTAAATAAGACATTGATTGCTTGCAAGTCATTTTGTGTGAAGTTTCAGTGAACTGAAAAACGGCAAACGGAATTGAAGACGACAGCAGCAATAATAAAAGCAAAGGCAAAGTAAAGTTGAGGTTGATGCGAATGAAACTGCTTGGAATTGCTTATCATCATCGTGTTCCCATTTGGCTGGCTCAAAAGACTAGATTTTTTGGCCCATTCACACAAATTTTGCACACTTCAAAGAGCAATCAGAGTGACCTTGAATGAATGGCTGAATAGCATAAAAAAGTCTTTCATCAAGTGGTTCACTCAAATGTGAATTGTCAAACACTTGAAATTGAATTGCGGCTAATGCGGAATGATAACACATACACACACACTTACACACCACACATAAAAAAAAACTAAAAATAATAATAATAATAATAATAATGTAGAAAGAAAACTACTTCACTTCAAAAACTGTTGTTGACCGAAATATGAATAAAGAGAAGAAACACACTTTAATAAAGATCACTGGGTTGTTGCATCGACGGCAACAGAAAACGCAACGCAAGAAGCAAACAGCAAACAAAAAAACACGTCCGCAATCCTCGAAAGTCAGAACAGTTCTTAGTTGTTGCAACTAACTTGGACTACGACTAAGAGTTAGTCCACACAGAGACATATACACACACAATAAGTGGTAGCAAACTTGTGTTTGTGCTGAAAGCAAGTTTTCTGCCTTTTGCTTAGTTTGACCTGGACGGTTTGTGTTTTGTGTTGTCTTGTCTTTGTCTTGGCCCGCTTTGGCCGCCTGGCCCTAAAACTCTTCTAGACTCAACTCAACTACGACTCTCTCGCCCCATCTGGGACAAATGAGTGCTGAATATCGTCAGATGACCCATCAATTTATGCTAATTAAGTTACGTGAAAGCTACCGAAAATTGCTTACAAAAGAAATGAAAACATTTCCATGATTGATTGACCTTTTCTATAAACAACAATAAGATGAGGTCAAAGCATCAATGAAAAGGTGTTGACAATTTGATAAAAACAAAAACCGAAACAAACAATGAGAGATAAAAACTTATTCTCGAAGTTAATAAAGGGAAAAAACTAATGAAGTAGAATATACAAAAAGCCATTTCAAAAATAAATTAGGAAAGTTTTTATCACCAAGAAAACAGAAGAAGGCTTATACAAGGATTCAAAATGATGTACCTACTATTTTCCCCCATGTCTCTCCTGATCATCATGTTCTTTCATTGGCAATCTGGGCTCTTTCTTAGATTGTTGTTTAGTTAATTAATAATCTACTTAACAATATTTTTGGCAATACAACTGGAAAGAAGCTGGGAGTCAGTTGGTCAATCTAATTGGACAACATTCGCATTGTTTGTAGTGGCTTTTTTTCCCCAAAGACTTAAATGAAGTTGGTGTTCATTTATAACAAAAACTTAAAAGTCTTTGGTGATCTGTCATACCCATTTAGGCTTATTACATTGGTAAGTTCTGTGATTTTAGGTATTTTTAGATAACAAAAAGGTGCACGAACATATTCAATATTTTTGTTACGAATACTTATTTATCATTTCAACAAGTATTTTATTTATTTAAGAGCTAACTAGCTTATTACTTGGCTATGGCAGCAAAAGCCTTCAGCTCTAGATTTGTGTGTGTTATAAGTTCTCTTAATAGTAGGTACTAAATGTTCAACAAGTATTTATTTTAATGAATATGAAGAAATTTTAAACAAAACCAAACCGAAAAAATGAGTCTGTGAAACCGAATGAATAAATAATGGATTCATTCAAAAACTCAGAGTAATCTAAATATTTAGTTTTTTTTAAGTAGTCATGCCTAATCAATATTTACAATCAGTGTACTTTGAATTTTCACTATTTTTTGAGTAGTCCGAGAACACTTAAAGTTCTACTCGAAAAAATCCCATTTATTTCTTAAGTACTAAAAAAGTTCTCAAAATATTTCGAATTTGTTCAATTAATTAACTTAGTTTTTAGTCTTTTTGATCTAGTTCATTAGGGGATGTCGATTGGAATGCATTCTTGCAACGCACCAATAGATATGAAAGATAAAGATGAGTACATAAATTGATAAAATGTCTCTTAAAATAAATTGAGGCATTTCAAACATTTGAAGTTTCAGTGTACTTATGCAGAGGAGGGGTCAAAGCACTCCAAAGTCTTGCACTTGGCGTTGAATCATCCAAGCACCCAACAAGTAACCACAATGAAGAACAACTACAGAGAGAGAGAGAGAGAGACCAAGTGAGACCGGGACAAGGCAAGGTAAGGTAAGGCAAGGCAGTAACCGCAACCTGGGACAACAATAATTCAGGGCACACTTGTCAGTTGTAGTTGTTGTTGTTGTTCTTTTAGAATTTACAGTTAAATAGTTTTCACGCTGTCATTGCAAAGAAGAAGAATAGCTTCCTTTATGCCTGGCCAGATAAAACTTGTATGACGGCAAGAACGAGATGTTTAGATGAGATGATGATAATGAAGAGACAATAATGATTTTGGTGGTGGTGGCGGTGGCGGTGGCGGGGCAACAAATCGCTAGGCAATCAAATTCAATTCACTTAATTTACGTTCGAATTGGCTTTAAATTAGCCAAAGACACGCACATGGACATCACCTCGAAGCGCACTTCAATAATGCATCACGAGTTTATTATTATCATTCCATACGTAGGGGTTAAGCATATGTATGTACATATATATATAAGCCTCTGGACCCATCGTGTTGACAGTTTAGAAAAGTTTTTTGGAAATGTCACGTTCATTTGACAATCGTCTGGCTGGCAGAGGCACGATTCAGTTGCTGCTGATGATGTTGATGGCTCTCAATGTGGCAGATGCAGTGCCTCATCCACCGTCAACAGCAGCAGCAGCACCCGCCAACAATCCACCAACGGCCGCCTATGATAATAAATTTGATAACGTCGATTTGGATGAGATATTGCAACAAGAACGTTTGCTCAATAACTATATCAAGTGTCTGGAAAGCACTGGACCCTGTACACCCGATGCCAAAATGCTTAAAGGTGAGTGTGCCGCCCTCCGAAAAATATAATATTAATTGACAAACTTTCATAAATTAAAGAAATACTGCCGGATGCCATATTAACCGATTGTATGAAATGCACTGAGAAACAAAAATATGGCTCGGAAAAGGTCACTAGACATCTGATCGATAACCGTGCCAAGGATTGGGAACGTTTGGAGAAAATCTACGATCCAGAGGGTTCGTATCGCATCAAATATCAAGAGTCCAAAAATAAGGATAATGATAAGGATGAAACGGTTGTTGTCAATGTTATGGAGAAGGCACAGGGTGATTCCTAAGGAAATCAATGCTGATGTAAAGGCACTTGCTGTCATTTACATGCATGTATGTATGTAGTTCCTTTGTTTCTGTTGCACCTATTTACACAGACACATAATATATATATTGTATTTAAAAAGCAACTGAATTAAAACAATGTTTTATTTTAGTTTTTTTGTTTATTAGGTTTGGAATGATTTTAAAGTAAAGTTATTGTCATCGAAAACAACAAGGAAATTCTAAAGTCTTTAAAGTTCCTTAAAGGCAATAGAGTAATACAAAAGAGTACAAGAGGTTCAGCAATTTTAACAAATGTAAGCAATGGGAAAACACATTTTGTGTTGTGAATGAAATGTTAAAATGTAACGAACCTATTGAGGAGATCCAAACGATGAGCTAGGACTCACTTATCAGTACCAATTGCTCTCTGGAACCAGTTGGGAATTACAAGTGCGAGAACAACTGTTTCAAGAAATCGATGTGGAGATCTATGTGCCATAATTTACTTTCCAGTAGCAGTTTACGCTTAAACTACTTGGGAATTACAAGTGAGCAAATTGCTGTTCGAATTCATTTATAAACCAGCTGGGAATAACAAATGTGGGAACATTTGTTTGAATTCAACTCATGTAGCATAGATTTGTGGAGATTATTGAGCAATAGTTTACTTTCCAGTAGCAAATTACTCTTAAACTAGTTGGGAATTACAAGTGAGCAAATTGCTGTTCGAATTCACTCGTAAACCAGTTGGGAACTATAAGTACAAGAACAACTGTTCGTATTCAACTCATTTAGCATAGATTTTGTGAAATAGGTGATATGTAAGTTAGATTGTCTCCGCCCTTTTGTATTGTTATTTCCGGTAACATTTCAACCAGCCCTCGTCGGCATTGTATGTTGATTGATTCACGAGAGTGCATTCATCGGTTTTTTTGCGATGCATTCAATGTGAGTGCGGTCAACTTTGACGTTGATGATGTTGATAATGTTCGCTCCAATCAACGGATTTTTGATTGACAATCAAAGCCACAAGCACAACAACCCACTATCATCAACATAATCATCATCATCTGAAGCAGCATAATCATCATCCGAGGCAGCGGCGGAGGCAGAAACCTCAGCTAGTATGTGGCTTGGCATTCGCGCCATGTTTAAATTAAATGAAACCGGAAGTTTGTTGCCATTGCTGTTGAGGCGCGTACACCTCTGTCTCCACCTCCTTCCCATCCACCGGATAGCTTTGTAAACGTTACAACGAGTGCGTTCAACTATCGGGCAAATAGTAAAAATATAAACTGAAAAACTAAACAAATAAGTTAAAAAAGACACAACAATTGTTTTTGATTGACCAATTGCAATTGTTTGCTCCCTCGCCAAAACTCTTTGCTCTTCTGTGTGTGTGTGTTTTTGGCATCCCTCTCTTGGCTCATCCATATAAGCCAACAGCCACACCCAGCCAAGTTATTTGACTCCCAAACTCAACTCAGACTCACCTTCGCTCTGATTTGTTGTGGGTGTGTTGTCTGTGTGTATGTGTGTGTTGGCTGGAATTTATGCGTCAACAGTAATAATTTTTTATTATCTGACACTTAGAGATGAGAGAAAAAGTTGTAAGAAACATTTATCAGATATAGAGCTATTCAATTCCAACGCTTAACGTTTAAATTCTTAGATGTTTAGCAATTCGCGCTTACCAAAATTGTTAAAGATCTAGCCAAAATCAATAAACATACTCTCAAATACCATAAATTCCATATAGATACTAACTAAGTGTAGTATGAGCAATAATTTTGTTTTCTGTTCGTTATCAAATATTTTGAAATTGTCTTAAATCCATTGCTACGATGACTAAGTATTGCTAAAAAAAATTGATTAGTTCTAATTTGTACAGCAATCAAATAATAGATAAAAGCATTATTAAGCCAACTAATCTGGTACTAAATTCAATTTCCAATGCTCTCCTCGTTCCCCGGGGGCGGTCTTCAAATTTTGGAACTTTGTACGAGAATTATTTTTTGTTTTGTTTTGGGGAAAGTAAGTTTAAGGTTGTACATGGAAAGTTTTAAAAGAAGTGCCAATATTTTATTGATAAGCTATAAATTTGAACAATTTAACCTTGACTGAAAAGATTATGCAGTGCTGAAACAAAGAATCGGAATTTCTGGTTTTTGTTTTTTACCTTTTATGTTACCTCTAACAGACCATTGTATGATTCTTGTAAAAAGTATTAATACAATCTGCTAAATAACAATTGAGTTGTAATATTTTTTTAAGACGCTCTACGAATAATTCCGAAAGTCTACACTTGAAGCATTTGTAACAACGCGGGTTTAATTAATAGTAATATGTGAGAAGGAAATTTCATTTTTGGTCCATTCTTTACTTTCATTTGTGTTGTCTCGGTTATAAACTGAATATACACATTTATTCTATATCTAATTAGTGTTTACAATTTTAAATAATAATAAATAAGTATTTAATTTACACGATTCAAATTTAATTTATCGTTTATCGGTCTACGCCAGGAATTATTGAAGTCCAAGTCGTTGGCTAAGAGATTTGGATGGGCTACAAGTCCTGCCGATTAGTTCGGCTACAGTGGAAAGGCCCAGGTCATGTTAGAGGACCGAATTTCGGACGTACCGTTCTGCCCTTACAATGCGACTAAGAGCCTTCTCCATTACGGTTTTTCATACCCTTGCAAAAAGTATTATGAAATTGGTCAGATGTTTGTATCACACAGAAAGAGACGTTATATATATATTCTTGATCAGCATGGAGAAGCTGAGTCGATATAGCCATGTCCATCTGTCCGTCGGTGCGTATGCGTTTTACTCAGCCATCTTAAGAGCTATCGGGATGAAATTTTTTTTTGGGTACTTTTTATTACCCGGGTGAGATAAAGTATGAAAATCTTTGGGATCGGACTACTATATTATATAGCTCTAGAACAAACATTTTTGCAAGAATTGAAGTATTCCCATGAAATTTACAAATATGATAGAATTTGATATAAAATCTCACATCCCACAATTTGAATCAAACAGAGCACATGCATACACACAGACAGACACAGCGCTACACAAACTGTATGTGTATGCGTGTTGTGCTTTGCTTAGGGAAGAAGAAGAAGAAACAATTGTAGTAAAAAGAGAAATAATTTGAATGTTTTGTTTGTGTATTGATGAATTGAGTTGCAGGGAAAGAAATTTCAAAATGTAAAAGGACTAGCAAAGGACTGCAAGGGTATATAAACTTCGGCATTGCCGAAGTTATCTTCTTTGATATTTTTTTAAGTAAAAGCAGCTGCAAAGCCATAACAAGGAAGGACATATGTATGTGATCGCTGAGCAATTGTTTACTCTAGAGTTTACTGGATAGAGAGTCCTGAGCATCGCTTTGAGCATTGACGTTAATTTGTTAATGTCAATGAATTTGACTAATATGGCTTAGTTAGTTGAGTCAAGGTCAAGTTGCACTTGATGCAAACCTTTCATAAGAACTTTAACTTAAAATAAAAGTCAAAAATATTTCCAATTTCAAAGAACAATGTGCGTCATTTGATTGATTTTGTTTTTCGAATTGTATGCTAATTGGTTTTTGTTTTTTTTTTTCTCTCTCTCTCTCTCTCTCTCTCTCTCTGTGTCTCTTTGGTGGCAACTTTCATTTTTCGCAGCATCTTTTGTGTTGGGCCACACCTAACACAGAAACAACGACAACAACAAAATATTTGTTGATTAGCTACGAAAAGCACAAACAAAAAAGAAATAAGTTTTATCTGTTTGCGCATTCCAGACAATAAAGAAAATATTGTTTTTTCTCGAAGGGGAAATTAATTCAACAAAAGCAAACACACGAGTTTCCAGTGCGAATCGTAGAACTAAACTCGATCTGTGTATATAGTGGGCAACTGATTCGATAAGCTCTCATATAACAATTTCCCACAGGGACAGTCAGTCGACTAAAGTCGCAGATAAAGTTACAGGGATGACATGCATAAATGTTTAATATAATTTAATTGCAAAAAGTAGCAAACAAACAAACAAAAACACAAACAACAAAAAAAGAAGCAAAATTCATAGCAAATGCTATTAAATGTGTGAGATTTTTCACTTTCCCAACGACAATGACTGAGTATAAGTTTAATTTTTTTCTTTCTTTCCACCTCACCCTGCCTGGCTGCCCTGTGTTTAATGCGCAAAGTTTTTCCACCATCTTTTGTCATGAGATTTTGAATTTTCATTGAGACAACTGACGGAGAGGGGGGAAATAAAATGAACTTTAGATTAACCCCAAACTGGGCATCAATGGCCGACCCCTGACTTGTTCGTTTTGCTTTTGCGACAACTTGCTGATTATTTCTTTTTCTCTCCCTCTCTAACTCTCTCGTTTTTCGTCTTGTAGGAGAGGAGAAAGTCGATTCTCTTTGCTTAAGAAAAAAGTTAAGTAAAATGTTGATAAACGTCGTCGACGCCGTTGTTGGCTTAAAAAACTAGCTAAAAAAATGAAATGTTGCAGGTGCTAAGCTTAAGTCTGTAAGGGGAAGGGGAACACGGCGGAGCAGAGGCAGGTGAGATGGGCTGGGGATTTGTCAGTGTATCCAATTGATCAAAGTGTCTCCAGCGAAAACACACATATACACACAAAAAAATTGGATAAATTACTATGGTAGAAAACCAAAAATCCAAACCAAAACCACATTGAAGTAGTCAATCTACATAAATAAATGCCGGAAGCAAATTGTCAACTCCACGCATCACTTTTCTCCTTGACTCTCGAAACCATGTTGGCAAAGTTCCTATACTATAATTTAGAGCACCGACGATTTAACCAACTAGTTAGAGAGAGAGAGAGAGAGAGAGAGAGAGAGAGGGATTAGAAACTTATTGGTAGTTATTACCTTTGACAAAATCTGCGGATGTGGGCACAATAGAAATTAGAAAAGGAAGCATTACGTAGTTGAATTACCATTTACTTACAACAAATCCTCGTCTTTGTACTGACAATATGTCTGGCAATACATATATGAAGAGCGACAGTTTATACCCTACATTTACTTTATTTAAAGTCCTTTAGGGCCACATACTTATGTTCTTAATGAAATGTATTTTTTATAAGTCAAGGGGGCAAGGCCTTTAATAAATATCTTTGCCGATTTTAATATTTTGCTTAATATTAGTATCAAATTTAAGTGTGCCAAATTTGATTCTACAAGGTAAAAAAATACATGAGATAATCAAGTTTTTAAAATTTCGGGGGCGGAAAAGGGCATGGCAAAATCTTTCTAAGCAAATATACATACCAAATTTGGTGTCTCTAGCTACAATAGTTTTTGAGATAAACGTTTTTTTCTTTTTTGAATTGCGGGGGGCGGAAATGGGCGTGGCAAAAATTTGAAATAAACTTGATCACTCTACATACTACATGAGCCTACATACCAAATTTGGTGGCTCTATCTCTTATAGTCTCCGAGAACTAGGCGTTCAAACGGACGGACAGACGGACGGACAGACAGACAGACGGACGGACATGGCTAGTTCGACTTGGCTGTTGATACTGATCAGGAATATATATACTTTATGGGGTCGGAGAAGCTTCCTTCTGCCTGTTACATACATTTTGGCGACTTTAATACACCATTTCACCCCATGGGTGTATGGTAGAATGAAAGTCTCGAAACCGCATTAGCTTATTTTTTGGAATTGGATAGAGGAAAGAGAAAATCCTCTTTTTTCAAATTGAAGCCATTTTATAACTCCAATTAAATTTGGCGATCTAATTGTTTATTATTATTGCACATTATGCTTAAGAATTTATGGATAATTACCCGTCTAAAAAAGTATTTTATGTAAATATTGGACGCAAAATGGCCAAGTATTGTATATTTAGACCGAATTTAGATTGAAATGGTTTCCAACTATTGTTGGACTAAAAGAGAACATTAAATATTATCCCAGTACATTATCATAGTACATTGTAATGTTTTCTTACCTTTCGTACATATACAACTTAGCTTGACTATCTGGAACAAAAATGTTACTTTTGAGTACGGACAACATTTTGTCGAAGAAGACCCTTAAGATCACTAAACCAATTATTTCAAATACATTAACTGAAAAGAATTTTGATTCAAGACAAAAAATATGTCATTTAATGAAAATTGGAATATATGTTCCAGTTGAGCTTACTTTAAATAGGAAATTGAAATCTATTGTATTGTATCTATAATAAAATCCTGTTAAAATGAAGAAACTGATGACTCGCAACTCAGACATTCAAAATGTAACTTTATTTGTTTTTTCGAATTTCAAATACTTTTGAATTGAATGTCTTTTGTACATTGAAACGACACTCAAATAATTTTGGGATCAAGAGGCTAACTAATTTGAAACTAAACTAATTTGGCAACGAAAGCAAAAGGAGATTTCAATTCCGAGCGAAATTTATTCGAATTCCGAAATGGGAACAGACCTCATTACATACAAAATTTTGGGAATGAAATGCAAAAAAAAAAAAAATGAAGAAATCTACTTAGTGGAAGACTTTCTTAGAGTCAACTTCTCAAGTCTCACATCATGTAAATTATACAGAAATATGTAAAGTGATTTCCAGCAGGGGAAGTATAGGCCGCTTGTAACTCCAGAGATTATCTGTAACTCTGTATTGGTAGGAATATAAAAAAAAAAAGTATAAAAAAAAAACTTATCTACTCTATCATTCATTCCTCAAAACTCTATTGTAATCGGAATCATTTTGGGTCACACGGCAACAGCGTAAAAGTTATGCAAATGACGAGTATATACATATACATATATCAAAAGGTATATAATATTTAAGTTTTGTTTGGTTTTTTGGTTGCGTCCAGCCCAAAAAAAAAAACACAAACAAAAACAAAAATAAGGTAAGCAGACGACAGTCAGACGCATAGACAGACAGAAAGTTCATTGCAAAGATTATGTAATGTCGCATACCAAAATAAAAAAAAAAACAAAACAAAACACAACGGAAGCTTTTTAGCCACAGGTTTTTAGCCTACTTTGTATGGGTGTTTGGGTTGCTGTTGTTGTGTTTTTTTTTTTTTTTTGGAGTGGTTTGCTTAGGCAAGGGGGCGAGTGAGGGGAGCGGTCAGGTGGTGTTAGGTGGAAGAAGTTTGGACCAGATTCCAAGTGCAGTATTGATTGGATTGGATGGAATTAAATTAAATTGCAACCGAGTTGATATGTGTCCGCATCTTGGACTAAACGGAACAGCCAGCGGGAACTGGATGGACTCTTGGAATTTCACTCTGGTTTTTGCTTGCCAATTTACTGCCGCCTGCTGCAAGTTTGTAAGTTGTGTGCTGTAGAAAGCAGTTTGTAAACTTGCTCAACAAGTGCCGTCGCCGCCGCCGCCGCTGCCGCCGTTACCAACCATCCATCCATCGCTCGCTGCCCACGGCGGACGTAGTGCGAGGTGCCTCGATGGCAAGATGCAGCACGGCAGCAGCAGCATCTTGGCGGGGCCACTAGGCAGCCAGGCGGGCTGAAAAGCGCAAGTGAAACGCATTTTGTCATTAAAATAAAATAAGCAAGTAAATACATAAATATCTCTCCATCTCCCTCTCTTTCTTTGATACATTAGGCTCAAACACTTTGGAGAAAATCAAATGGTTAAATGTTTCTACTTAATATCGATTTCATGAATTTCCCTAAGAGGTAAATGGAAGAGAGATATGCACATACTAAAGTAGCTATTCCTTAAGGAACGTTTCTTGTCCCCCCGAGAACCTTCTATGAAATTCCTCTAAGGAATTTCATATGGGAAACATGAAGAAAAGGAAACTGTCGAGAATCTTTCTAGCTTTCTTCTAATAGCATCTAAAATAACAAAAATATTAATAAACCAGATAGTAAACTTTAGTTTCTTTCATAGCATCCGACATAGATTTTGTCTAGCCTTCTTGGTTAAATTAATTTCTTGGTTGGAAAGAGAAATTTTGGTTCGGAGTATTGAGAATATAGGGCAGGTAGTCTGTGATAAGCTTTTCCGATCCCATAAAGTATATATTTTCTTGGTCAGCATCAACAGTCGACCTGATTTAGATATATCCGTACGTCTGAACACCTAGATCTCGGAAACTAAAAGAGTTTGAACCAGCAAATTTGGTATGTAGACTCATGTAGTATACAGTGATCGAGTTTATTTCAAATGTTTGCCACGCCCACTTCCGCCCCCGCCAATTTAATAAAATCGATTTTCTCGAAAACTGACAAAGTTAGTCACCAAATTTTATTGAATTGAATTTGATGATTGATCAAAATTTTTGCTTCCATCTTTATAGTTTAGAAAAAACTATTTGCTTTGCCATTTTTTTCCATATCGTTATCAAATTTAGGACACTAATTTGTCTTTTTAATTGCTTTCGACCTACCAAATTTGATTATGATGAATTGGACTAGAACAACATATTCGTACAAATGAGTAGGCGGTCTAAAGGGCGGATTTGGACGTGAGCGAGATAGCAAATGCTATGAGGCATGCAAAACGAATTAAAAAGACATACATGAAATTTAAAATATTTTTTCACCTGGTGTATGGTACACCGAACTCTGCGAAATGACTTACTTCATTTAACATTTCAAATACTTCAGGAAGTATGGTGTTTTTTGTAAGGCACTGTATTCGTCAGGTGAGACAAACTACAAAGCTTGAGGCAAAATACATCCCGTAATTCTGAACCGATTTTTATGAAAAAAGTGCAATCGACGCAGAATGGCCATCGTTCTGGTTCTGACTTCTTTTAAAATGATTTAGAATTGTTTTTACTACAGTCGAGTCTCGATGATTCGAAATGGAAAGGGAACAGATTTTTTACGAGGATTTCGATTTACTGGGGTTTCCAGTCCAACGAAGTTATTTCAAGGGACCAACAGTTTCTTACGAAATATTGAGGCTTTCTATACAAATTATCGAGACTTGACTGTACTTTGTTTTTAACATTAAACAAAAGAAAGAAGGGCCAACAAAATTATTCCAACTTCAAAATTCATCCAACAACAAATTCCCAAAATTCTAAATGCGGTCAGGACCAGTTCATTCATTCATTCATTCAGCTTCAATTTTCATTTCAGACGATCCTGCGTCGAGTTATCCTTGCCGCCAGTAGCACGGTTTTGATTTTGGGTTAGTTTTTTCAAGGACGAGAACTTTGTGAACTTCAATTTTATGTACATATATGTTACTGATTTACTTTTTTTGTATATACAAGTTATATTACTTCAATTAAAACTATTTTGAAATTGTAAAAAGTTTTTGAAACGCTTTTCGTTGAGTATTTATTGAATTTAATGGATGATTCGAGGCCAACAGTTCAACTAGTCGAACTGATCCCATCAATGATGATCTGATCGTATAATGGCGTTTAAGGATAAATTTTTGAATGCAGAAAGATTGAATGATTAGATAGCCACCATATAGCCAAGCTCATTGAAGCTCTTTCGTCTCTGTCTGTGTGTCCGTCTGAGAAGGTTGACTTAAAGATCGTGTAAATTGCACACTGACATACAATTAAACAAAACTAAAGGTTAAACAACGACCCTACTAAAACACATACACACACACACAAAGAGAGAAACACACGCCCCGTATCCATTCCCCAAAAAACTTAGGCTTTAACATAAAAAATATTTTGCAATTTTCATGGCAACTTTAACTCGAAAAAAAAAACAACGAAAACCAAAAACAAAACATCACAAAAATGATAATAATTATGCGACTGCTCGTAACGCGCGTTGTTCGCCAAGCAAAATGTCAAAACCCAAGACTCTAAAATAATCGACCCCTATCCCCTTCCCTTCACCGTGAACCATAGCCACAGTTCAGACCCAGCCCCACACACCTCATGAATTTAGGGCCCCAAAAAAAGAAAAGAAGAGAAAAAAAACAAAATGTCATTGTCAACAGGTCGTCGCACAGTGGTTCAAATTGTTAAATTTTTGTCTTATAGAATGTATTCAGGGCTAATATTAAGCTTAGGATCCGTAAACAAAGAAAGTGTTAAAAAATAAAGAAAAGAAATCGAACAATTTTTCCAACAAGTTCTGAAAAATATTGTGAAAAACATTTGTACCAACTTTCAGAAAAATTCCAGTTATCTGCTTTGCTAAGGGTCATATTAAACATTTTAATATTATCAGGTTAGCCAGGTTTACCCTTAACAAAAATTATGTTTTTGTTTTCTTTTTCCATCAAATTTTGGATATTCGACCACTGTGCCACTGTCGGCATAAATATGTAAGTACATAAATGATATAATTGTGTAAGAGTTTTGTATGTGGTACATACATATATAATATATAGAGTTTAAGATTAAGATTAAGATTTAGTTTGTTCCCATCAACTAACATTTTGCCCCTTTTTTTGACACTCAAGTTCATAGGTGACTTTTGATTGTATTTCCTCTAAAGCAGCCAATTTGCCAACATCGTCATCACCATCATGATGGCAAATGATTGATTTCCTTTCCTATCTTCCTTTCATCCTATTTCCCTCATTTCTCTCTCTCTCTCTCTCTTTATCTCTGGGTGTGCCCCCTTCCATTATTGACCACCAACATGCACCTGATTTCATGGAAAAGGAAAGCAATTGCTCAGTTGGTCATATACATACATACATATATCTATATGTACATATAGATGAAGAGTATATGGCTGATAATCAATGCTGCAGTTCAGACCGGTTTTCTTTTTTGTTTTTTTCTGCACTAAATTAACGCAGAATGATCATGTGTATGTGTGCGTAAAAACACAAGGTATACGTGTGTGCGCTCTACAAGTTATTTTGCAGTTGGCTTCTTCTCTAGGAGTGGGTCAGCAGGCCCCGCAGGCGAATCGAAATGGGAAAACAGAATTCTATGAACACGAACAAGTATTAGTTGGTTACCCACGATGATATCGTATAATTAACAAGTTCGTTGAGAGAATTGTAGGAATCATGGCAACCCTTTTCAAGACGATCCATCGAGGCGCTTCAGGGATACACATACACAACGTACACACCATTGGGATGGTTTTTTCTTAAAGTTTTTAGGTTTTTTCCACATCATTACTACTAAAGTTAATACAGTAGAATCCGCTTATAACGTCTGTCCGGATATAGCGACTAAAGTTCGATGACTTGGTTGGTCCCCATACAAACTAATACAAAAGGGCCTCCGGTTAGTACATCGCCGCTTATAACGATGAACTGCTTATAGCGACGATTTATTTCACAGTTCAACTGGTTATAACGAAGTTTCGGGAAAAAAATATATCCAAATAATCAAAAATAATACAAATTTAAGCACCAAACGGCGTTATAAAAATGGGTGTATGTATCTGTCAGTAATCTTTTGTGCCTAGGAGCTGCACAGAGGTTTTTCCGCTCTTTCTACTCTTATTTCAGCCGACGACGCATCGTACGAATCTTCACCAAGTGCAAATTCATGAAGTTTTAGTTTTGATTAAAAATATTCCTTGCGTTATTTAGAAATCTAAAAGAAATATTCATATTTTTGCTGTTTCCGAATAAACCGAAAATCGTCGGTCCCTTACGGATTCTACTCTATACCCTTATAAAGTTTAACCATATTATTTTTATTATGTGTTTCTTTTACTATCTGAAAATCTCCAAGTGAGACTCAAATTCGATTCATATGAATAAAAGGAGAATTCACTTTGAGCAGTTTTTCAAAATTCGAATTTGGAGCCAAGTTATTAGTAGGAAATTCCTCATTCATTTCGTTTGAACATAGTGTGACTGAGTGTAGCCTGAGATAACTCACTCACTCAGACTCATTCTGTTTCTCACTCATATTCACTCAATTCATTTCGAGTGGTGTATATTCGAATGTGTTTTTTTTGCTAGTCGCGCAATTTCAAAAGATATTAACAAAAAAAAAAAAAACAAAATATTTCTGTCTTCTGGATGTGATTACAAGAAATCGTTTACCGTAATACCAATTTTTGATTCATAACGCATCGAATACGATAATAAAAAGTTCCAAGTTATCAAAAAAGACGAATATTTTCCGGTAACTCCAAGTATTCGATAACGAGTATGTAGAGGAAGATTGTTGAGATATAATGGCACCATACGGAAAGTATCCCAAGATCGTATTTAGGTCGACTATATTTGGACGTTAACTTCCCATAGGCGAACAAACCTTTCGTGTAATGTTTCAGTGATTCGCAAAGGGTTTCCACTATTGGGAGGTTCTACTGTAGTATATTGGTTCGATTTGTTCAATTCTCAAATCTCTTAATGGAAATAAATCATAACAATCAAGTTTCATTCCAATGGCTCATGAACTAAGAGCGTGAGTGACATGGGGTATATATTGACTCGACTTCTTATGCTGATCAAGAATATATACTAATGTGCGTCTGCTACTTCTCTACTTTTCAAACATTTGACAACATTTCATGTACTTTTTAATGATCTCTTCAAAGACCCATAAAGACCTCTGACAAGTTCAATGCTCATCGAAATATTTAAACAAACATTTTCTGTTTGTTTTTTTTTCTTTTTAAGTAACAATGTGAAAAATAGCATTGGATGGGCATTTTTCCCATAGTTGTTATGTTGGATTGCCAGTCAGAGACGTCAAAAGACGCGACTTCCAAGCCATCAAGGAGAACACCAACCAAAAAAAAAAAAACGATGGCAAATCTGTTCATTACATTTTTAAATAATTTTTCGGTTTTGTTTGGAATTTCAGTTTCGGTTCAAGTTGGGCTGGGAGGGTAATTGTTTTTGTTGTTGTTTTTGTTCATTGTGTTGCCATGAATCGAGTTAAATTCAAGAATTATGACATTTTTGTGTTGTTGTTGTTTTGTTAGTTGAATGTTTGCTTAAACAACTTTTGTTGCTGTGTTGGTTAATGTGTTTTTTTCTTCGTTTGTTTCTTGTTGATTATGTAATTGCCTTTAAACGATAAAACAAAAAACGTTTAATGAACAAATGTTGGGCATTATTTTAAACGCCATCACAAAGCCGCGGATATATCCTTTGGCTCAACTTTTGCTTGTATTAAGGTCATGTGGCTTACCATGGCTATTTCCACATCGATTTGCCAGTTATCAGACAGTTATGTCTACGTGGTAACTGGGCCAACTAAACATACAACATACATATGTTACCTTTATTCCATATCTTATCGATACACAAAGGAAAACAACAATTCTCAATTGCTTGCACAATTTCCTGATTTCGATTCCCCCGACTCTCTCTCTCTCTCAATGGATAGATCGATGTAACATTAACCCAAATTTACGTGAAATGTTTAGTCATGGCCCATCGTATTATATAGATGACTCAAAGAGATACATGAAGATCATTTCACATTGTGGGTACTTATTATATATTACAGAAGATCAGGTAAAAGTACTCAAAGAATCAAAGAACTTGAAGCCGCCACTGTCTTCTTGATTTTTATTGACAATGCACATTCATTTCCATCCAATTTGTGTGTGTGTGTATGACGATAAGACCTTATCAGAACATGACTCCTAAGAGTTTAAGCATAAATGGGGCAATTTCATTTCATTGAATGTGGTCAGTTACATATATAAAAGAGAAAAAAGAAAGAGCGAACGAGATAGAGAGATGTAGAGGCAAATCCACCAAGGGGAACTTCATTTTCGAATCAAAGATTTTGATGAATTTGCGACATGTTGTAGAATACTTCGTCATTTGAGACTGCGACACTTCGTCCGGCTTCGACTGCCATTCAGAAGTTGTTAGTTTTGGATTATTCATTTTCGATTCATGGATCGTCGCACAGTGGGGCCGTTGCTCATTTTAAATTACAAATTTGCTTCTAAACCGATAGAGCGATTTGAAAATTTTAGAAAGCATTTTAAAATGTCGCTGGGTCGAGACAAAGTCAAAAACTATTTCCAAGCATGTTTTTTTTTACTAAAATTTGAATGAAATCCGTTTTCCTTTTCATAACAAATGAAATTTTTTATTGTTTTTCAACGCTTTTTAAATTCAATTTAAAAACAAATTTTTGTTACTTTTTTTAGGTTAATTTTGAATATTGAAACGCCTTGAAATAGATTGAAAATCCAGAAAACGAGCTGGTACGTCTGGAATGACTTGGAACACTGCCAAAAAAACCCTAGGAACGGCTTGGAACACCTTGGAATTGAAATATAACTCCAAAGATGCGACTTAACTAATAAACTAATAAACTGAACCATTTGGAACTATAGTTGCTATTTTCCATAATTTTCAGAAAAACTATTTGGTTGCTGTAATTCCCAACTAATTCTAGCGTTGAAGACATGGTATGGCTATTGCAATTCCGAAGTTCTTTAGCAAAGTCTGCTGATGATAGAACTTGGTAGTTCTTGAAATAGCTATACAGACAACCTGCTCACCTTTTTTGTGTTGCCTTTTGAAATAATCTTCTTTTGTAAGATTGACCTCGAGCCGGCTAAATTGCAAGGTTTGATTTAAAAGATAAAAACTAAAATATTCAAAATCGATTTTTTAATTCGCCCAATATTCAGTTTTAAAGTTGCAAATTTTTGTTAAAATTATCACTTATTCGTATTAACTAAAAACCCAGCTTTGGGCGCCTACAGCAAATAATTGTAAGCCGATTTCAAATCTGTGAAGTGTTCCCTATTGATCGCATATATCATTTCTTGCAACGCTTTTCGGGCAGAGGCCCCAATGTGCGTCGTTCAAAGTCGTCAAACTTTGAAAACAATAGTTAAATATAGAATTTCCTCGATCGTGTGATCGAATCAAAGCATGCCCATTTGTAATGGTAACAGATTTGCTCAAATTATATCTAGCGCCTTTCGAATATATACATATGTACATATATGGTCTCCAAGCCTTTTCGATTGGTATATCACTTAATTAAATGGGCGCTTATCGCCTTTGGTATTGCCATTTCAGATCTATTCTTTTTGTTCACCCATTTTTCGTACCCACATTCAAGTGTAATCTCAACAATGAATCACTTGAATTATGCTAAAGTTGTGGGCGAAAAGAACAGAGGGCGATCTGTATGTATTTTCCAACGACTTGCTAATTCTACAAATGTATTCGTAATTCTGATATTAAAGGAGTGTTCCACGGAGCCATTTTAGCTACAACTAGATAGGGAAGTCATCTGCAAACCCACACACTAGAGAGAAAAGTCAAAGTCAAATCTATTCGAATCGAATTCAAATGAATAAATGACAACCACACAATGAAATGAATGATTGTGAATGTTAGTACTAGTCAAATCTCTAATAATACGCAACTTTGCCTAATGAAAGCCAATGAATTGAGTGACAAAGCATCGCAATGTACTAAGGTACTCGAATCATCTGTCGAATTGTCTAAACCACAAAAAGGCTATCTAATACCATATACACGATGGAATTACCTTTCAACATTACTTCACCAGATGGAGTTCCTCTCTGTGGGGAGTTTGAACTCGATAACAACAACAACAGATTTGTAGTCCACTGAGCCACCGACCAGACTAGTTTAATCATTAAATCATAGTTGGGATTCGAATATATTCGAATCATAGCAACTCATTGTCTTGCATTCTAACTCATTCGATTCGTTTGGTTTCATTCAGTTGAAAGTCACTCAATTCATTCATTTCGTTGTTAACTCAAATCTATATTATTGACCTTGAAATCTTCTGGCATTAAAAAATGAATATTTTTTGAAATTAATTTGTTTCTAATCTTAAATAAAGATATAATCTACATTCAATATATTTGGCATTTAATGTTAGCCATCGGTTTTTTTATGTGCTTTTGATAATGAAAATATGCATAGAAATGGGGAAGAATTATTATGAAATTGGAAGCGGGGATTAGACTAGACCATTCCGTAATAAAAATCGGCCAACTATAACACATGACTGCCGAAAGGTGTAAGAACAACAATGAAAAGAAAGAGGGAAGCCTTTGCTTCGTTTGTTCTTTCGTCTTTTTTATGGCACAATCAAAGCCAAACAGCCAGAACAGAAACAATTTTCCTAACAAATTATGACAGGCGAGCCAAGTGAAGTCAAGTCAAGCCAAGGAGAAGATGGAGAAAGAGGTAAAAGGAACAAGACCAAAGAAAGCAATCAGCAAAAGGGCATCCAGATCGTGAGTGAGCCGCGTGAGGGGGAACACATTTTGAAAATAACTGAAATTGCTTAAGATTTTTTGTGTGTTTCGAAAAACGAAAATGTATTAACCACAGTAATAAGGGAAAAGTGAGCAATTACATGTGACCGGAAGAAGGCCAAGAAAAAGACAGACAAAGGGGGAGGAGGAGGAGGAGGAGGAGGCCATGACCCCCAGAGAGTAAAGTGACAGAGGTTACCCGAAGAACAGGTAAAAACAGAAATGTGGAAATTAACACTTGTTTCCCCCTCAATCATTCTCTATTTTGCTGTCTCCCTCTCTCTCTCTCTCTCTCTCTCTCTCTCTCTGTCTTTGTCTTTTTCTCCATCTATCTCTCTGGAAGTCACTAACCCAATTTGGGGGCAACATAGCGTAACATCGGAGAGTTCGGACTCTCCCACAGGTTGTTGTTGTTTTTTCTTTTTCGTTTCATGCTTGGCTAAGAAATTGCGCGCGCAGCGCGTGACCAAATTGTTGTATGTTGCATTGCATCCGGCAGGGGATCCCCCCCCTGCACCACCAGCCACCCGTGATTCGGGCCCCACTTCTGAGTTCTAGAGGACACTTACCCTGACAAAACAGAATGATAGAGCCTGCGGCTCATCATCATCATCTTCATTTTGTTGCTGCTGTTGTTGTTGTTGTTGTTGTTGCTTCTGGTCCAGATCATTTGTTTGTGTCATTTGTTTGTCATCCATTATTGCTTTCGTTACATTGCCGCCATCATCTTCCATTGCATCCATGATTTGTCCGTCGATTTGTCTCGTCGACCCAATTACCACGCTCCGTGGCCAATTTTAACTGCCACTAAATAAAAATGTTGTTATTGTTGTTGTTATTAATTTTAATTAACTTTGATTTTTTGTTGCTGTTTGTTGTTGTTTGTTGTTGTTTTGGTCTCTTTGCGGTTTTTAATTTCTTTCCATTTGTTATTATTTCGTTTTCGTTTAATTTCTGCAATAAATTTCACTTTTTTATTGTTTTACTTAAACGGAAGCTGCTGACTTTAGCATTTTAATTGGAGTAAATATAGTTTGATTGATTAATCTCGTATATCTTATGCCCTTCCCAAAGAGTCACAGCGAAGCCACAGCCAAGGGAACGGGCTTGGAATGATTAGCGGGGAAAGAAGACCCTTTTGAGCTTGACTCTAATCTGGCAGTGTAAGGAGACACAAGAGGCGTCGATATCGCCAATACTCCTATTGCTTGCTTACTTACTTGATTAAGTGGAACGTGTATCATTTCTAGGAAGTATTTACACGGATATATTTATTATGTCTTGTTCTTGATCAAAGTATCACGAGTTTGTTAATGAGAGAGTGCATTTATGTATTTTCAATTTGAAATATTTGCTACAACTCCAATTACTCAGGTATGATCCAATTCAAGGCCATTGCCGGGTAGGGAGTTTGACTGGGGCGGTGCATCTCTCAAATAATGAAATAACTAAGTTTTGTTAAAGTAGTTAGTTATTGGCTTATGTACTATATACCCGATTTAGACAAGGACAGAATGTTCAAATTTGTCAAATTTTTGAAAACTGGAAACGATTTTGGTAGCTGGAATGTTTATTATTCCATTTAGTTCTTAATACATTCCATTTGATCGTGGCTTATCTTGGTATCTCGTTTTAACAGGGTCAAATCACTTAATTTAGTAGATTCTGGTAAATCATCTATGATTGAGCAATTTTCAACACTGGCAATGAATTTCGTGTGTTCTAGAGGACTGAAGAAATTCAAATGCTATTCCATTGTTTTATCTCGAGTTATTATAGTTGAAGGGGGAATTAAAGATTGTCTCACGCTGCCATCTCAATTTTGTCCCCCATCCCTTCCCCCTCACCTTCCTTTGCCACCATCTACCATCATCCCCCAACGAAATTCTTCATGTTTATCTCATTTCACAAGTTCAGCGCACTGCGACAATGTGCCGCACCTTTTCTCAGGAGACATTTAACCAAAAAAAATGATTTTCTTTGGTTGGCCGAAAAAAACAACAAAATTCCACTAAATTATTCAGTAGAAATGCTGCAATTTTTTGTTTCTTTTTGACTGCTGATCAGAAAGAGATAAGACCAGAGTATAGAATCTGTATATCAAGTTACTAACAAAACAAACAAAAGCAAAATTAATTATTAGTCTAACATGATTAGCTGACTGACTATGATAACAGATAAACAGCAGATGGGTTGTTTATCATGAGTGTTGAGAGGGCGATGGGGGGAGGTCAAAATGTGAGTCATTTTTGGTCTATCATAGTTGTAATAATGTTAGTGTAGTTTATTTCGAGTTTAATTGCTCTTTTTGGCATCTGCAGCAACTTTGTAAAAGTTGGATAATTCAAGAGTTTTCCCTCTTGTTGGAATCAAAGTTGAAGCATGTCCAATCAGAATACCTTTAAATTAAGTGAAATCCCAATACAGTTCTGATTAGATTGTGCCAGAGTGGAAAATCCACGAAAAAACTACATTTGCCCTCATGAAACGAGTTCAACCTCGCTAACCTGTAGATCCGCCCCTGGATAAGATCACATCATTGCTCTAGGACTCTAGCCCATCAAGGAATACTATCGAGATTCCAACTACTTCCACCCTTGTCATATCAGACATATTAATAGGACAATGAATCACACGGGAAACTGGAAGTTCTCCAATAAGAATTTGAACCGGAATTGCAATCTATAGACATACGTGTGTGTATGTGTGACAGTCTATAGAAGGGATAAATGGGTAGGGGGTAGGGGGTGTTAAGGGGTGCTGACCCACTCCCCCAAATACCAATTCTTCTTTTGTAAGTCTTGAAGGCCTTTTATGTTATTGTTGTTTGCCATTCTGACTTTCTACAAAAATTTCTTCGCCATTATGTTACTTTTCCTATTCATTCTTTGCTTAGCCAATTCACATTTTGGATTTAACTTGTCCTTTTTCGTGATTGAAATCTTTTGTTTTTATCCCACTTCGTTTGGTTTTTTTTTTTTTTTTGTTGATTACCTTTCAGGAACACTTTTAAAATTAACAAAAAAGATTTCTAATTTATCTTCTTATTATTATTTTCTTTTCGATCGCGTTTCGTTTCGTTTTGTATTTTTTTGCCTTGCCTTTTGTTTGCTTGTTTTTCTTCTTTATTCACACGTTCGCCGAAGCTGCAGCTGGAGCTAGAGCTGAAGCTGAAGCTGGAGTTGTTTGTTTTTAATTCTCCAATGCAAAGGCAGTTGTTGTTGTTGTTGTTGTTGTTGTTAATGCACTTTCCACTGCACACGCACACACACTCACAATTACAATATTACTAAAACAAAAACAAAAAACAAAGCACATACACACACAGTGGCAACAGGTGTAGAAGACAGAAATGTCGCGACACCGACACGCACCTCTTTACTCGATCGTGGACGGGAAAACAATGAAAAGAAAACCGAAAAAAAAACACAACAAAAATGTAAAGCAGAGTTGCCGTCGTAGACGTCCGGTTTGCTACGCGGGTTTTGGATATTTGATTTTTGATAAAACAAAAAAACATGACACTATCGACATATAATCGTTATCGATAGATTGTGTGCGGCAGGTGGCTCTTTTCTTCGATACTATCGATAGTTTACAACTTTTCGCTGAACAACTATCGATAGTGACATCGATTATTTTGCCAACACTAGCAGAACGCCGCCGCCGTGTTGTTGTTGTTAATAAATATTTTTTTGTTTCATTTTATTATATATTCAATATTTTCAACTCCCTACACAATCACACACTGCAACCAATAGGAGAAGCGCCACACAGATACACATACATCGTAAATATATTTATATAGATAGGAGGGAAAGGTGAGAAACCACACCCACCAAAACCAGATTCTGGCTCAGGCCCCCACAACTTTAACCCTTATTCGGCCTTCCAGACCAAGTGGTCCGGTCCTACATTGCAGTTCCAACGAACCCTATTCCCAACACTTGATCCAACAACAACAATCATCATTCACATCACACACACACATAAATGACTATGAATCCGTGCTCAGTGCCCACACCTGTGCCCGATGTGGATGGTGACAAACGCTGGCAGAGCATACATCGTCGCTTCATTTCCGATTGCCGGGAAAAGGATCCGGATGTGATATTTTTGGGCGATTGCATATTCGAAACACTGCAGAATAGCGAGACATGGAATCAATATTTTGCACCATTGCATTGCTTAAACTTTAGCATACGTGAGGATTGCACCGAGCACGTCCTATGGCGTATCGAGAACGGGGCCTTGGATAATGTAAATCCCAAAATTGTGGTACTCCATGTGGGCACAAACAATGTGACAAATACGGCCGAAGAAGTCGCCGAAGGTATTCTGGCCAATGTGCAAAAAGTTAGACAAAAGCTGCCAAATGCCTACATTCTGCTGCCGGTGAGTCTGAGTCCCTTGTTCGCTTCGCTTTCGACTTCTATTAACAACGATTATTTCGTTTTCAGTCTCTCCTGCCGAGGGGTCAACAGCCCAATAAGCTGCGCGACAAAAATGCCAAAATCAATGATTTGGTGAAAGAGCTAACCAAAGGTCAAGATCGGGTTCAAACATTGGCCATCGACAAGGGCCTTATCCAAACGGACGGCAGCATCAGTCACCATGATATGTTTGATTACAAGAATCTAACGAATACAGGAGCTAAAAAGATACTCGAACCTCTATGCGATTTGCTATCGCAAATACTCAATGAGAACGAGCTGGAACGCGATCTCACGCCCTCCGAATAAGGATATGCAGACTTTTTCAAATGGTCCAATCAATTGAAAGTCAGTTGGAATCCAATTAAAAAACAAAACAATTCACGAACTTCAAAGTTTCCTTATTCCACATTCACTACCCACCCACACCCACACACACACACATACACACACACACCTCTATTATTATAATTCCACACATACAAACCACAAAACATCCTATATAATCTTAAGCTCACCCACAAAGAAATATAAGAAAACGAAATGGAAATTTGATATGAATTCTATATATTTCCCCCCTCCCATGTACACAATTTTGTATTTTGGCATTTACAATTATATATATTATATACATACATAAACACATCCATCGATCATCATCATGATTTACATACGTACATTCCCTAAACTAAAAAAAAAAGAAGAAAGAAAAAACAATCTCTCAATAAAAACTATTTGCCTAATGTAAACATATTTAACAAAAAGAAAGAAAAAAATGAACCACGAAGAAAAACTGAACAAATTGTTTTATTAAGATCAACATTTACAAGGAATACAATACATCTGTAGGCTTTGTAGTATATTGGAACGAATTCCGATTAATACTTTTGAAAATATTGTCAAATACGTAACGCCTCATAAGAGAATTAGTAAGTTATTTCCAGAACACGTTTTTCTCGAACACCCAAATGTCCCATAAACTTATGAATTTATTGTAATTATCCCCCCTACAATATTATATAGTTTTTGACATACGATGTATCAGTTAATTCGTCTTTAAAATCGATGACACAGGCTCGCGTTTTCGCGTCCGACTGTAGATTCTCAAATTCTTGCTTTCTTTTTTTGAATTTGTCTCTCGATTACGCTTGGAGTCTTAATTTTAATTTTCAAATTAGTTACATAAACAGAATGGTCAATAAAAAGGTCGTAGAAATCAACTCTACATAGCCAACATTATTTCGAACTGGATGGAATTCTAAAATCGTTATTCATTGATTTCTGTTATATAATATAATTTTTAATATGTGCTGTTTCGGGAGTGAACAGTCAAAGTAAACTTTCACCTTTAACAATATTAATTTATTTTCCATAAAATGTAACTTATATTTTTCAAGTGAACAATGATAAAACCAAGATTTCATTCAGTTTTATAATCCTTTCGTTTGTTCATCACTAATAATTTTGACTAGGACTTTACTTTATCTTTTTATAATACTTATTATTTATTGCTAAAATTTAACATGCATATAAGTCAACCTTCAATGCTGAGTTCTAAACAGTTTTTAAATACAAGTTTAAAAAAAATTACCCTTTTTTTGTATATACACTGTATATATATGCCCTTAACATTCAGAATTTCCAATTCGTATAATGATATCGCCAATAATTTTTGTTTTATCGGTATATATCCTTCTTAACATTCAGAATATATTCTTATCGGCAAAATGTTACAAATGTTGAGCGGCAAATTTAAAAAACATAAATATAGAAGAAATGCTTTGAAATGGTTTTGTTCTCTTACATCCCTCCTGGCCATTTTGATTATACAACTTTATGCATTGCATTAACCAATTTTTCTGTTAAAGGTAAGCAAATGAGTTAGCAAGTACTTATCACTGAGCAAATGAGTTAGCAAGTACTTATCACTTGCTAACTCATTTGCTTACCTTTATAATCCCTCCATTCCACTAAGCTGAGAATAGGCAAATTGGTAACTAAATGGGTAAGCCTTTAAGAACATAACTGAACTCGCAGAGAATTTGCATTTTTTCTCTGTGCGAATCACATTTAAAACTTCTCACTTTTAGTAACACAAACCCTAATACTTTAACCGGGTTAATGCTAAAATAAAAGTGATCCTTTGGGCACAAGGCAAACTGGTTGTAGTCATTGTGTTCAATGATTATTGACTTGAAATTGATTAGATGGAATCAGCTTGGATTCATGATGGCATTGCCGAAGCCAGGTTGAACTAAGAACCTGCACATGAGCCGGCAATTGCTGGATTAACAGCTCCAAGCTATCCAATTTCTTGGTTAAATCAATAAAGACATGAGTTAAAAAGCGATCTGTGGAATCGCTGACCAATTGACCACCATGCTGAAGAAACCACAAACGAGTCATTGGATCATTATTGTTGGAAAAGTAGCCAACTATGTTGCGGAATATATAATAGTCCGTGCAGTCAAGGGATCGCTCTAGATCATGATAGTCTTCCGACTCGATGGCATTCTGCTCGAGATCGGCATCGGTAATATCGTCTAGGACATCCTGGAGCTCTTGAATTGTGGCAAAGGATTCGGTATAGCCATCACCGAAACGATCAAAACTTTTGGCAAACTGTTGACGCAATGGCTCAGTGGGTGCCAGCACATCCTTGGGTCGCAATTCGATCTGTTGCTTCTCACTGCATCGCAGGAGCCAATCCATGCGTACGACTTCACATTTGCGAGCAGATTGTTGCATTAGACGCTCCACCATATAAGTTATATCGCCGGCAATACAAATGCATTTGGGATCATGGGGCAGAGGATTCTCGACAATGGAGCCACCGTTCTGCAGAACCAAATCCCGCAATTGGTGCTTGTGTTGGCGACGGGCAGGCGAACCGCTCAATATGCAGAATTTAAACTCATCGAAAAGCAGAGTATTCGCCTCCAATGGCAGGCAGCGTCGTTTCTCATAGGCCGACAGACCCAGACGACTTCGTTCGGCTGGTGTTAGCTTCTGGCGTTTCCTCTCCGTCGTGAAATCATCGAGCCGCAGTTGTCGTTTGTTTAGCTTCTTAATCCCAATTTGACCCTGTGAATTTTGCCAAATCATTGTTATATCCATCTCGCTCACTTTTGTGCGAAGGCATGGGACTCTGGCTTACCTCACACAGTTGCTGAAACTCGTGCAGCGTCATGCACTCATTCCAAACCTTGTCATCTCTCACCAGTTCAGTACGTGCAAAATGTAAGGATTTCGCCGTATAGAATGCTCCATACGGGGCCAAATCGGCCGCCTTCACTTGCAGGATAATTGAGTGTCTGGGTTCAATCCAAACATCTGGACAACCCTCCTTCTCATTGGCCTTGTAATGAAACCACAATGGTGGCGGCTCTGCACTAGCCTTATGCCAGTGCGAACGCAGTGCATCATTTAGTACGACACGCTGTCGTGTGTTATTCGCCACACGGCCAATACTAAAGACCTCATCGCGTCCACTATTATTGTTTTGCGGTTGCAAAACGCCCAGTAAAAAGGATTCAATGAATGTCATCTTGCGATTGTAGAAACCTCCAATGATTAGAACATCGAACTCAGTGGTCAGACCTTTTATATACTAAGAAAAAGAAGAAGATTTGTGTTTAAGAGGACAAGGCATTGTTTCCTTTTTGACTTACGTCTGCTTTATCCTTATACCAACCACCACCAACCCGTACTCCCGGCTTGTAGGTGGAATTTTGCATTTTTAATACAATTCCCTCAGCATTGGAGTCAAGAGCCTCTTGGAAATATTGATGGAATTGCTCAATCGAACCAATTTTACGACCATGCATTACACGTAATACTCCTGGTCGTTCAACAATTAGCTCATTCAACTTATGCATACGTTGCACAAAGGGCAAATCCAACAAGCTTTGACCATTCAGATAGAGCAGATCGTAGACCACATAGCAGGGACGCCAACTGCCATCCAATTTTAAGTGTTTGACATCTGTATTTTCACCTTTATCGCGATAGCATTGCCGATTCACATCCCAGACCATCATTTCGCCATCGAGTATAATCGACTCCATGCCGAGGGGCAAAAGGGCACGTAGATGAGGCGTCAGTGTCCCGTCCGTTTGGTCATAGGAACCGCCAAAGTTGCGTGTATAATCGGCTCCATTGCGAGATATATACTTGAAACGATCGCGTGCGAAATGCAATTGAAAGCGTTCGCCGTCCATTTTTGTTTCCATATAGAGGACATCCAAGCTCATGAGCTCTTCAATTTTGCCTGGAAATCTCTCGCATAGCATGGGTCGTATATGATGGAATGGTTCAATTACCAAATTCAGATTGAATTGAGGAGGAGCAGAAGCCGCTGTGGTGGAAGTGGCAGCTAAATCATTTCCTACATTAAGCTTATTATCGGCAAGCAGATTACACACTCTGCTCAAATCGGAGCAACGCTGATACATATCCTTGGCATTCGGATGAAGGACACCAAATATTCTCTGCTCTCCAATGCCTAACTCTAGACGTTTCAATAAAATACGTATTAGCCATTTTTGTTCCAAAGGCGAAGCCAAATCGGTGAATCGTATGAGTTCTGTTTCCTTCACTGAAAGTGGACCAAAGCTGAATTACAAACAAACTGGTCACCTTTTTGTCATCAAACCTGTCATATCCTCAATGGCTATAGTGTCCAGCATGTTGTGGACCTCTTGGAGAGTTAAATTACTTGGCGGATTATGGCATCTGGGCAGGAGAACGGCATGAACAACTTCGGCATAATCTTCACCTCCTCTGGCGACCATGCGAAACGAGTTCCAGCCTCGATCCTGCAGACGTATAGCATCTCTAGCTGTCGAGGGCAAAATCAGATTATTGCTTTCAATTGAAAGTTGTCGACATATCACAAAATAACCTTACAATCTTTGGCCAATTGCAAGACTCGGATATAGAGACGCCCCAAAGCTGTTATTTGAAGACCATAATTATCTCTCGCCGTATCGGCGCTTGGCAATAGCAATCGAAGCACGGAGTAGAAGCTACTACTACCATTCTCTATAGGATTTGTCTCGGTTTTCTGCTTTTGGTCACTCTGTTCCTGTCTCGTCTGACGGAATGACTGACGGTGCCGTTGAAATGATTCATAATAGCGTTTGAGTACCAATTCCTTGCGTTGTTGATTCTTTTGCGATTTCACCTGCTCGAACATCTTGCAGATGTCACGAAATTTGATTGTACTAGCGATGTCCATGGTCAGATCGAAAGCCAAAGCAAAAACAAAAATACAAATTGTCCAAAATATTTATTTCACAATTGAGATGAGTAAGTTGATTTCGATAAAAATTTCGATAACTTTCTTTTTTAAAACGACCGCCAAACTTTTTAGCTGTTCATAACAGACGAATAATGATGGCGGTAGAATATAATGCTGATGTATTTTGTCAAGGACTAGCCGTTTTTTTGTGGCTATTAGGGGCGACGTTTTTTTCTAAAAAGCCGGTTATAATTCGCAAGATAGCACTAAGAAATACATTATGCTTAAAGTTTTTTGCAGATTGTATTTATGGAGTTGCCACATAGGTCAAAAAAGATGAGAGTGCTAGTGACGAGTGGTTATTTGAAAATCGAATTGATCGATAGTTATCAACACTATTGCCGAAAATACTCTTAGGGTTTCCCATTCATTGACATTAAACGTTTCTGTGGCAAGAGAGGCAACTCTGGTCTATGTCCAACCAGTTGAATGTATTGTTTATACGAATACTACGTTTTTTTTTCAAGTGCGATTTTGCTTAATAGTTAAAAACAAAACTCTATGCAAAACCAAGTGATCATCGTCAGAGAATTGTTATTTAACAAATAATTACAAAACAACAAAACGTCATAAATAAAACAAACAACAAAAAGGCAACTAACTAACTAACACACACACAGCCAATATAATAGTGTATACGTGTGTGTGTTTGCGCTTATGTATAAAAAAAAGAGTAAGATAGAAGAGAAGAGGAAACAAAAAACGTAATAGAATTGATAAAACATATTTGTGACGCGCGGGGGAAATTTAGCGCCAGGAATAGGAAATCATTTGAACATTTAATGTAGGAGGCAAAAGGTAAAAAAGGAGGCAATACCAAACCAAAGCCGAAGCGAAAATCTAAAAATAGCAACAACAAATTGACGCAGGCAGTACAATTCTCTTACACACACACACTCTCTCTCTCTCTCTCTTTCTGGCTGGGACTTTTGGCTTCATTTGTGTGTTTCTAGTAGTAGAGTGTTTTAGCCTGTCAAACCGCCCAACTGACCCCCTGCCGCCGTCTTCGCCCTCCTTGCCAACGGGTCCAAGAAAGAACCGTCAAATCGACAAAATAATATAAATAGAGAGTGAACTGCGTGCGTCCGTTTGCCCCTCTGTGTTTCTCTCTGTGTGTGTGTGTGTGTGTACAAACGATAACATTAATAACAAAATACCGATAGCAACAACAATAATAACAACAACAACAACAACGGATCAAAATTATGCTTTTGAAATTCACAAAAACCAGCAACGGTGGCACCACAGCCACAGTTGTTCGCTCCGGAGTCGGCGTTGGAGTTGGAATTGTTGGAGCAGCAACTGGTTCCAATTCGGCCACCACAAGCTATGTCGCACGCGGAACAGGTTTGTAGACTTTTTTCTTCTTCTTGTTGTTGTCGTCTTCTCCTTCTGCTTTACATTGTTATTGTTGTTGTCTGAAATTCTATTGTTTCTCCACTTTTACCACTTGTTTTGGGCAAGCGAACGAACGAACAACAAAAACAACTTAAACTTAAACTATACAAAACTTGAAAAACAACAACAAACAAAAAAAGAAGAAACAAATTCTTCTTAAGGGCTTGTTTTGTGTGGGGTGGGATGGGGGGTAAAATGTTTATAAGCAAGCGAATATTGTTTATATATAATAAGATATATATATATATTCCAATAGATCAATATTCATACCAGAACCAATTCAGCTTGGCCACAATCTCTTCTTTTTATAACCAGAATTGTATTAAGTAATTGGAATTTTCAAATGTTTGAAATGTTTGTGAAATCAATGACACTTGGAGCTTTAATTGTTCTCCGATAAGATAAGTTGAAAGAAGTATTACATTAGGTTTATTTCATTATTACTTGGATGGCAAATTAATCTCGCCTCATTCAACTACTTCTATATTACATTTTGGTTATTACATAAAAGTTTCGCACCAGTAGAAATAAAACAGGAAAACTATTGCAATAATCTTTTCTTTTTTAAGTAACGCTTTATAAAGGAAAGAGTTGTGACAATTTTGTTTTTCTTTTTTATTGAATTAAGAACAAATTGAAGGCAAAAACATAAATTTGTTTTGCCTCGGTACGAGATGCATGCATATCTTAGTATCTCGCTCACTCAAGCATACGAGCACCCTAGCGCCCCCACCAGCCAACGGCCAACTCCGGCCTTTTGGAAAAAAGGTTTATACGCATAGCTTAGCTATTTTGTGTCCGGTTTTGATCCAATTGGGTATTTTGCTGGATATTAGTATCAAATTTAAGTGTGCTAAGGTAGAAAATTACGTGAGATAATCGAGTTTTTTCAAATTATGGAGGCGGAAAGGGGCGTGGCAAAAATTTGAAATAAACTTGATCACTTTACATACTACACGAGCCCACATACCAAATTTGGTAGCTCTATCTCTTATAGTCTCCGAGATCTATGTGTTCATACGGACGGACAGACAGATCGACTCGGCTGTTGATGCTGATCAAGAATATATATACTTCATGGGGACGGAAAAGCTTCCTTCTGCCTGTTACATACATTTCGGCGACTTTAATATACCATTTCACCCTATGGGTGTATGGTATAAAAATGTCAAATGTGGCCAGGGCTAAATTAGCAACAATTTTGCGTCGCTTGAACTCGAATTACGAGCTGCATCTTTGGCGTGGTCGAATTAAACGTCATGTCTTCTAAAGTTTTTCGAAGTTTAAAACACGATATTCTAGGTTCTAGAAGGAAGAAGAACCACCTTAAGCGAACTTTAGCGATAATGTGTCTAGAAGCATTAAAAGTGCTTTAACTTTAATATTATTAATTGGACTTCCAATCATATTTGAATGCTAGTCGAATGGCATACCCATTACCAGGGCCAAATTTTGAAAGGGTCAAGGTCATGATAACAAAAGTAACTCAACCCTTACTTCTTTAGATCTGGCCCTGTCCTACTTTATGCACCGTATCATTTAGATGGGGCAATATCTTTTTTGATTCCAGTGATAGCCACTGCAGCGGCGGAAGTTTGGCATTTCTTGGGGAAGGATCTGTCAGAGATCTACTTATTTCTACCGACCTCTAAAGGCGCTTAAAGTCCATATAATTGAGCATGCAGTTAGTTTGAATGAATTGATTAGATTCTCTCTCTCAGCTTCTCATACATCGCTCCCCTTTTGCCGCCCTGTAACATTTTTTTCGTTGCTGTCCATGGGCATTTACATGGCGATACAGTTTCCACGTGTTTCTGTTCCATACACATAAATTACAAGATTTAATATGCTGCCTATGAAATGGATGGATGGTGTGATTGGGGAGGGGTAGGGAGGGCAAGGGAGGCAAATTTGGTTTGGGGTCGTTGTCATTGCGTTGAGCTTTGAGGAAGGTTATTTGTGCTTTATTTTTCGTGCTTATGTTAGGTCACTTGCTACACGTGGCTACATCAAACGTTTTCAAGGAGAGTCTTTATGTGGAACGGTTGGGGCAGCGGATGCGAGAGGGGTCGTGGTTGCTATTGAATTGGGAATCCTTTGCTCATTTCACATTTGTGTTTGCTTAGTATATGATTTCCCTGTTGTCCCTGTTGTCTATGTTGATTCCGTCTCTGTGTCTCCCTCTCTCTGTCATTCCATTTAATCAAATTGAGTACATATATTCTACCAAGGTTACCACAGGAAGTTGGCTTTCTGCTTTTCCTTCCTGTGCTGCTCGTGCACCTCTTGGTTAGCCACTTAATCATAGGACAAAGAGAGGAGTGTCGACCATTCTTTGAAATTAATCTGGAAATAAATAAAATAATTACTAAACTTACTTTTGCTCTAGAATATGGGGGGGGACTATGTTTATTTAGGAGAGGAGAGTTCCACAAAGTATAAGCAAAACCAAAGACAAGAGCTAATAATAGAAGAACAATTAATTTCCAAAGTCGTCCTATTTTTACACAGACCCAACAAACACACTGCCGCGTACATTTACGGCGAATCGTTTGTGGTAATCAGAAGGCTTAACCGCATTTTTGATTTCTGTTTGGATTGGAAATGACCAAAAAAAATGAAGTAAAAGTGATATTTCAGTGTTATCAAAGTGAAATGAGTAGACGAATACTCACACCGACTTACGTATACTCTGTTTAACAAGAGGGAAACGCAACTTGTAATATTTTTATACCAACCACTAATAGGGTGAAATGGTATATTAAAGTGGCCAAAATGTATGTAACAGGCAGAAGGAAGCTTTTCCGACCCCATAAAGTATATATATTCGTGATCAGGATCAACACCCGAGTCGATCTAGCCGTGTCCGTCCGTCTGTCCGTATGAACACGTAGATCTCAGAGACTACCAACTTCCAGTTGGCCGTTGGCTACGAGGGCAGCCCGATAAGTACTCAGTCTACAAATGAAAAACGAACGAATTGGAGAAGTGCCAATTTCTTCTTCTGTCGGCGATGACTTCCTCTCGCCAAATGGAACCGATTTTTCAATAATTCAGCATAGTAGGCCTCTGTGACAGTTTTGCCTTCCAGGTAGTCGATGTAGATCACACCTTCTGAATCCCAAAAAAACGGTGGCCATCACCTTTCCGGCTGATAGGACAGTCTTCGCCTTCTTCGGAGCAGATTCGCCTGGTGAAGTCCACTGTTTCGACTGTTCCTTGGTCTCTGGTGTGTAACAGTGGATCCAAGTTTCGTCGACGGTAACAAAACGACGCATTTGACTCTTTCGAGGTGAGACACCGTCTCAGCTATCTCGTGCACTTTCAAGCGGCGGTCTTCCATTACGAGATCGTGGACTTTTTTTCACGTTATCCTCCGTGGTTTCACGGTTCAGGGCACCTGGACGTGGCTCATCAAAAACCACGTTGAAATTCGTTGCACCAATTTTTGACGGTCGCCATCGAAGGAGATGAGTCACCGTACACAGAATCCAACCACTCTTTGATTTCGCGTCGCGATTTTCCTTCCAAAAACAAGAATCGAATCACCGACCGATATTGCTCTTTTTCCATTTTTCTAAAATCCGTGGCAATGCTCGCTTCTACACGGAGTCAAAACAAAACCACAAATTCGACTCGACTAAAATTTCTAGCTTTGTCGTCTACGGGATGGTCCTACACGATAATAAACTTTTCTTGCCACAGTGGCGCCACTCGACCGTCAGGCCAAGTACTTATCGGACCACCCTAGTATATATTTACGACTTTACCCTTAAAAATCGTATTACTCTGTTTTAATGCAAAACAATTTATTATACAAGAATAGCGAAAAAACGTATGAAGATTGCTTTTATGGTCCTATTATCAGCACATATCTCCAACGCTAAAACAAGTTGAGAATTACAACTAAGTGAAGCGATGAAAGATGTCCATACCGTTGGGCATCCAAAAGGTTGTAATCTAGGCAGATACCTTCAATGAAAGAGAAAGAGAAAACTTCAAAGAGATTTAGTTGCTTTAGCTTTTCTATGATCTTCAAATTCGAAAAGACAGACAACGAGGGGAGTACAAATGAAGAGTAGACACAATATTCGATTACATATCTGGCAGACAAAACAAGAAATAAAATCTCAAGGGGGAGTGCGACTTATACAGTTGCGAGCAAAAAAATAGTAGTGCATAACACCCGCCAACACTTATTCCGATAACTTGCCAGACAATATTCTGATCTGACTAACGAGCAAAATAATAGTAGTGAAAACTTTACCATCGCAAAGAATCTAAATTACTGCTGGTAAGTTGGTTCTCTGCGCTTCATTTCATCTGTTAGGTATTCGCAATATAAAATCTATTAAATTATTTACATTTTGAAGCTATAATGGGCCGGGGTAAGCACACTTCCCTTGAGAAGAGGATTCTAATCAGAAACCTCATATCCGAGGGCAAGACATATAAAAAAATTCAAGATTTGCTAAAGTGCTCTCCAACTGTTATTCGAAATGCTCTAAAAGCTGAAAATACAGCAGAAACCCGCGGCCGAAAGCGTAAAATTTCGCCTAAATTGGAGAAAAGAATAGTGCGAGCTTCAAACACTCGTCCTTTCGCATCTGCTGTAGGGATCCACAAGGATCTTGAAGTGGCTGCCAGTGTTTGGGCAGTGCGGCGAGTGCTAAAGGAAAACAATTTATTGCTCATAGCCCACGGAAAGTTCCCCTTCTCTCAAAAAAGAACATCTAACAAAGGATTCAATATGCAAAATTACACATAAATTGGCCAGAGGAGAAATGGCGCAACGTACTGTGGTCGGATGAGTCGAAAGTTGTTTTGTTTGGAGGGAAGGGATCTCGACTGTATGTTCGCCGACCCAAAAACACCGAATACAATCCGCAATACACCACTAAGACAATTAAACACAGTATCATGGTGTGGGGCTACTTTTCGTGTTACGGTGTCGGGCCTATATACCTCATCGAAGGCATCATGGACAAGCATCTATATGTTCAAATCATTGAGCAAGTAATGCTGCCCCATGCCGAGGAGGAGATGCCACTTCGTTGGGTCTTCCAACAGGATAATGATCCCAAACATACAAGCAAAGTGGCAAAAGCTTGTTTTCAAAAGGCAGGGGTAGTGGCCCGCAAAGTCGCCCAATCTTAACCCGATCGAAAATTTGTGGTGCGACGTCAAGAAGGGAGTAGCTGCAGCAAAACCAACAACCAAAATGGATCTTTGGTCAGTTGTACAGCGCTCATGGATGGCAATAACACCTGAAAGGTGCCAAGTATTGGTAGACTTCATGCCACGTCGCTGTGCAGCTGTACTTGCCAACAAGGGTCACGCTACTAAATAATAATTAGTTAATAATAAATGTATCTTTAAGGGCACTACTATTTTTTTGCTCGCAGCTGTATGTACATACATACATATGTGTATGGCCAGTTCTTTGTCGAACAGAAAAGGACTGTATCCGGAGTTCCAGTGGATCGATTGAAGAAGAAAAAAGTGTTGTTTTCTTGTAGTTACGATTCCTTAAATTCTTAATTAATAAGGAAAACGGATATAAGGATGAGAATGTTCAACTCAAAAATATTTCGAATTTTAGGATTTATTCTGACCGTTGCCTAAGTCTACCCACTTTTCCCCGCTTTAAATTTGATGTTTAAATTTGATAAGAAAGTCCTCGATGACAATTTCGCTTGGATTGGGCAAAACAATGTTCGATGTCGTTGTTGTTTAAATTGATTAAGTCTGGGCGTCTGGAAGGGTGGTGGCGGATGTGGTAGATGATGATGAGATGAGTAGGGTAAATCTAGTTAGTTTCTGTGCGTCATTCGAAATGCTTCCCGCTTGAGTAGGCGGCATACGGGGGATTTTTTTTTTTTTTTTTTGGTTTAACCAAGTCAATTCAAGTCGAGTCTCGACCCACATTAGTCATTCATCAGAGCTAACTAGCTAGCTCACAAAATGAGAAGCCTTAGAGGCAAATTGAACTTTGTTGGCGTAGCGTTACCTAAACGTCTCACCACCCCCCACATATTTCCCTCTGTCCTCCCCTCGCTTCAAACCTTTCTAATTGCATTGAAAGTCTCGTGACTTGTCGTTGTCGTCGTTGCGGTCGTCTCTTACTCATTTTATTGTCTAATTGAATACAATTTTCTGCTCTCTAGTTTGAGTTAATGATCAAGAGACATTCAAGTTTTATTTCCCCGATTGTTTTTATTTGGTTTTTGTATATATATTTTTGTTTTTTTTTTTTTTTATATGCAAAGCTCGTTGTTATTGTTCGCTGTTGTCTGTCATTCGCTGCGTTGAATGACATGAATAATTTCAAGTTAGTTAATCAATTTAATTATGTATGAAAATCGTTTTATTTTCGTTGTGTTTTCTCCCTTCCCACCTCATCATCATCTCTCCCTTATGGTTTTTTGTTGTTTTTTTTTTTTTTTTTTTTTCGACACAAAAACAAAATGCCAAAATATAGAAGTTGAACCCACCTCATTTATTTTGTTATTGCGCTCGCTGTCCCCTCCTGCCATTCAATGTGGCAGCGTAGGAGCCCCACCAGTAGTAGCAGGAGGAGGAGGAGGCGGAGATTCTGATGATGATGATGATGCATCATCATTAGAATATTGTACAATTTTGTTGGTACAAAACAAACTGATTAACAAATCTAAATTCCATTTGATTGCGTGACATCGACTACTAGATACCGAGTAGCAGTAAAGCAGTAATGGTACTCATTTTAGATACTTCACATCAGTGTTGGCAAACGTTCCATTTATTTTAATGTTTTTTCTTTTAATTAATACAGAAAAACACATGTAAAGCTTGTAGCACCAAAGATTTTGAACCTTGAACCATAATCCACATTTTCCCATTGCCCAATACTGCGTTTGCATTAACTATAAGTTTAACAACACTGCTGGCGAAATCACCGAACACAAACTTTCAACTAATCTATCCAATACAAACATATGTATGTACGTACATATGTACATATATGCTTATGAATACATTTTTAAAAATCTTTTTCGATGTTACCCAACACTTAAATCCATTTTGTTGCATTTATTAACTCCAGTTTATACGTCATGATCATAAAACAAAACATAAAAAAATGTCTATCGTTTTAATTACAAATAAACCGCGACAACTCGAATACACTCGTATAGGTAATGGGTAGTTAAAAATGAGTAAAACAACAACAACGACTGTAACAATAATTATTTGTTCGAGTTGTGGAATATATATCGATTTGGACTGACTTAGTCCTGGTGACCAGCTCACCGCCCAAACAAAGAGAAACCCAGAGGGCCGGGGGTAACTTTGACCGCGTCAAAGTTTGTATACCCTTGCAACTGTTTTGGTAACTCTTTCCATACTCATAGTGTAAAAGCGTTTTATCGAAAAAGTCGAATGTCTGCGAAAGAACGGCCTACAATCTTAGCATAGGAAATAACGAAGTTATGGATATAGTCACCGTTTATATATAGTGGTCCGATCCGGCTGAATCCGAGACCTAAATGCAAAATTTGAGCTCTCAGACGGACGGACAGACACACGTACGGATGGACATGGCTGTTTGAACTAGAGATGGGCATGTGCTGGGTTTTTGCCTGGTACCCGCGGCTACGGTTACCCGTTACCCGTAACCGTTTCGCTCAACCCGAAAAAATGGCAAAATAAGGCAATAAACTTGTTGAGAAATTACACTACACTGATTCACAGCTTTTAGTATTCTCCAAACCCACACCCGCCCGCACATCACCCGAAACGGGTAATCTTACCCACGGGTAAACCGTGGGTTTCGGTTAAGTCGGGTAAATTTGAACTCGTCTCGTCGTGCTGATCAAGAATATATGGTCGAAGATGCTTCCCTTCCCACAAGGGTATAATAACGTCTAAACGTTAGCTGGAAATTAGGGACTTTTATTGATAAATTGCTTATTTTTGAAGCAATTGCTTTAAAACTATGTATTAAGTTGTTAAAAAAAAGTCACTAATGCATTTGCCGAACTTCCTCGTAACTTTTCCATCTTCTCGAAAATTGTTTTTGTCCCTAGAGGAGTCACACTTAACAATCTTTACGTCTGATAAAGCTGATCAAAATCGGAAGACAATATCGCATAGCTAGGACATTCCTTTGCAGAAATTTACTTCTATTAACTTTTACACCCATAGAAAAAGAAAGAATGACACAAAGACAAGTAAGTCCAGCATTCCATTTTTATACCGTTGCAGAGTGTTTTATAAAATTGATCAGGTGTTTGGAACGCACAGAAGGAGGCGTTTGCGACCCGATAAAGTATATTTGTATATTCAATTCTTGATCAGCATGAGAAACTGAGTCAATATAGCCATGTCCGTCTGTCCGCCCGTACGCGTTTTACTCAGCCGTCTTAAGAGCTATTGGGATGAAACTTGACATTTAAGCTACTTATGATCCGGGTAAGATAAAGTATTAAAATTTTCAGGATCGGACCACTAAATAATATAGTTGTAAATGAAAAATACTCGAATAAATTGGCGTGTCTCTATGAAATTTACTAATATGATATATTAGTTTATTATATAAAACATCAGATCCCAAATTTTAATCAGATCGGATAAATAGAACACAACTTACAGGCAATATATGTAAATCGGCTCTGCTCAAACGCTGCCGGCAGCGTCAGTCGCGGCATGCATGAAAAAGGGGATGGGAAAGAAAAATAACACGAAATGAAAATGATATTTGAAAGGTTTTGTCTGTGCATTGATGAATTGAGTTACACAAAAAGAGTTTGGAATATGTAAAAATATTATGGCCAAGGATTGCAAGGGTATATAAACTTCAGCATAGCCGAAGTCATCTTCTTTGATATTTTTTATTGATAGCGACCGATTCAAACGTCTTGAGAAGTTATATCAAGTATTTCATTTTGGGTTTTTTTTAAAGCAACAACAATAAAATGCAATCAAAATTCTTTTATGGAAGGCGTCGAGGATATACATTGTACATATATACATACATATGTAGTATATGAACAGCGATTTTGGGTCTCTATACTCTGCACAAAATTCCGTTAAAAGAGTAAGCAAAATGTAGGCCAAAGTCTTGAAATTTTTTTTTACGTATACCCTATAGACAAAGGCAAGCGACTTTGGCATTGTGTTTAGTCTAAAAGTGAGTCAACTAAGACCACAAAAGGCCCCAAGGTGGGAAGAAAGAAAGAAACAATAAGATTCTTATTATGAAAACGATGATTTTCGGACACATGGTTAAGCGGTTTTTGGTTTGAAAAGGGTATTTTGAGTGCGGATTTCATTAGTCAATGAATGAAATTAATTTTTCTTTTATTTTGGGTTTGTCAGGTTGAAACATTAATTATACATATACATATATACATGTGTGTGTGTGTGTGTGTGTGTGTAGTTAGTATGCAGAATGACTTGAATATTTCTCCTGATATCTGAAAATGAATTTTGAATGAATTTCGAATGAATGCGAGAGACGGACTGACTGAATTGCCCCCAATTCAACGATTCAAGTGAATGCGAATTGCGTTTGCTGATTGTTAGAGCATGATACTGTGCGGGGGAGGAGTATATTGGATTTGTCATGGGATTGGTTTGATTAACCACAAAAAAGATTTGACCCTAGGAAGGGAGGGGAAGGATGAGATGAGGGACCAGTTAAGTAACATTCCTTTTAGACATATTTCCCTCTAGACATCGATAATAAAAATATGACGACAACGCAATATCAAAGTAAAAAAAAAAAACACCAAGAGTGTGATGTTAGAAGATAATATTATGTATGTATGTATATTTTTGGCCGCCCTTTTTTGTGTTTTTTGTTTTGGTTTTGTTATGTTTTTCGTCTTCCGTTTTGCTTGTTATAAGTTATCATTTCATTGACTGTAGGTGAATGAAACTCAGACGAGTTCAAGGCTAATAGAAATGGAAATGCTCATAACGAACAAAAGAAACAATTTCTAGAGACAACATTTCACATATTGCAGCTGAAAAAATAGGATATTAAGAACGTAAATGGCTTTTGCCAAGTTATTCAATCATTTTTGACATATGTCCTTCTTATATGTATATCTATTAATTAATATCTCGTAAAAGTTACATTTATTTTTAATTGACAATGATTTTGAAGAAAGTAGTAATAGTAAACGCCTAAAGGTATGCTACAAAAGTTTTTTAAGGTGAAAAATACATGACAGGGACTGAGGTTCTGAAATTAACAGGATCGACCACCAGTGGCATATGAAAAATCGGCCGAAAACAATGAGTATCTCTATCAAATTAAATATATAGAGAGTTTTTAATGATAAACATTATATACCAAAATTTTAATAAGATCGGACGAAAAAATCTTAAGTTACAGTCAATGTAAATCGGCGGAAACGTTGCCGCAGCGCAGGTTGGCGCAGCATATGTTATACACACACACACAGAGACGCAAAGATACTTAAGTTGTGTATGGCTGTGTATCAGTGAATGACTGCAAGGGTATTAGAATCGTTGACTTAAGTTGGTATTTTTTTTTTTGCCATGATTTTGTTTCTGTTTAGGGTATATTCAACTGTGTGGGGTAAGAAATTTGAATTGTTTTTGCCTTTTGCTTCTGTTTCTGTTTGTCTCCGTCTCTCCATTACGTTGATTGTATTATAATTTATTAATTAATAAATTTCGCGCCGCAGTGTCGATTGGTGCCAGTCGAACATTTGACGTCATGATAAAGACAAGTCTCCACCTCCCTTACGCCCTCTCGCTTCTTCTTTTTGCTTTTCTTGCGACTGAAAGTGCGTTGTGGGTTGTAAGGAGCGGAGCGATGACAACGACAAAGGTATATTTGCTTAGTCTGGCAAAACACAAAAAAAAAATATCAAAGAAGCTAACTTCGACAATGCCGAAGTTTTTATACTCTTGCAGTCCATGGCAATAATTTTTTACATTTTGAAATTTCTTTCCCTGCAACTCAATTCATCAACACACAAACAAAACATTCAAATTATATTTTTTTTTACTACAATTTTTTCTTCTTCTTTCATCATTTGCTAAGCAAAGCACAACACGCATACACATATAGTTCGTGTAGCGCTGCGTCTGTGTGTGTATGCATGTGCTCTGTTTAAGTTGCTGATGACGTAGTTGGCAGCAAGCAGCGCTGCCGGCAGCGCTTGAACCGATTTGTATTGACTGTAACTTGTGTTCTATATGATCGGATAGATCAGATTCAAATTTTGGGATCTGAGATTTTATATCAAATTCTATTATATTGGTAAATTTCATGGGGATACTCCAATTTTTGTAAAAATGTTTGATCTGGAGCTATATGATATAGTAGTCCGATCCTCCAAATATTCATACTTTATCTCACCCGGGTAATAAAAAAGACCCCAAAAAAAATTTCATCCCAATAGCTCTTAAGATGGCTGAGTAAAACGCATACGCACCGACGGACAGACGGACATGGCTATATCGACTCAGCTTCTCATGCTGATCAAGAATATATATACTTTATTGGGTCGGAAACGTCTCATTCTGTGCGTTACAAACATCTGACCAATTTTATAATACTCTGTGCAAGGGTATAAAAAGAAAAAGAGTTAACAAACTTTCGTAAATATAGTTGCCCCATTTTAACCGAAAATCCCAAAGGAGACAGGGACGGAATTTGGTTGAGTATTACTTGAAATGATCCAAATGTATTGATTTGTCAACATTGAAATTGATATTGTCGATTGCTGGTTATTGGTTATTAAGGGTCAAAGTATGGGGATCAAAACGGTTCCAAATCAGTTCAGGTTTTGATGGGAAAATATAGAGCCAGCCCCCCGCCCCAGTAGATATATAATAATAATAATAATAATATAATCATATTGTAATAAAACCAAACAATAAACCGGCTTTTTAAAAAGCCCAGACCGTGGGGGGGCAAAAAAGAGGAAAAGGGGAATCACACTCACTTCAACTTTTGTGCGGAATAAAGTCCGATGCTACAACGAAAAGAGCAACAACAAGCGGGCACATCTACGTCACTAAAAACAGGGCGCTTTTATCGGGTTGTTTTTGTTTTACTTCAAAGGCATTTCCGGCAGGAACTTCTCCCTTAATCACCCATTCCGCTCATTTCCCTCTGCCCCGCCTTAACCCCCTTCCATCATCTTCCATTCATTGTTGTAAAAAAAAAAGCTAGTTTACAGTCAATTGGCTTCAGTAATAGTTAGGCTCGCATTGTATCTATATTATAGCTATATGTATCTAGTTCTGGTCTATATCAATTTCTTAGAAATAACGTGGCGTCTTTTGACCTTAGACAATTTTGTTGTTGTGAAATAATCAAGCAAAGTAATGGAATTTAATGGCATACCAAATGACAATAGCAATGCAAAGGCAAAAAACCAATTGATCATGCGATCCGTAGTATGAAAAAAACTGCAAATCACATTAAACTTTAGTTAGTTCAAATCAGAAACTGAGTTCAAGTTGATTATCTCTAAAGTAAAGAATTTTCTTTACTCTTTTTCTTTTCTCAAATAGTGAACAATTTAGAGTGAATTGATAACACGTTCCGACATTTTGAAGTTCAATAGATGTCCTATATATGTATATAGTAATTGAGGGGTGCTGATCACGGCATTGCTTTAGTTTTAGCTTTTGGCCTTTTTAATTTTAATGATTTATGGAAATCTTATGCGTCTTACCAATTGTTTATTAGCAATGTTTGCAAACATTTTAGAAAAACAACTTTCATCCTTCTATAGTATACTTTTGGGTGCCTATTTTCCAACTCCAGATCCCCTGACCTCACAAAACCTGGACGTGATGGACGAAAACCAAGTCAAAATCAGCGCACCCAAATTAGTTTAGAGCACCTCTCCAGTTAACGTCCAACCAAAAATCATGTCGACCTGTGTAATTGATTCTGATATGGACTGATGAAGATTCCAGAAACACTGGAGAAAATTGTTTTTGGAATAGATAAAAAACAAATGTATTGCAATTTGGGGTCTAAAATAGGAATAGATAAGACTGATTTACTTTAATAAGCATCTGTATATGTTCCATATATGTTCTATAAATATGACAAGGTGCCAAAAACTACGAATCAAACTTAGATTGACTTTTAAATGGTCCATCTAGATTTAGTTTCGACAATAGATTGTCTATGTATTGACAGATTAGATCACTTTGAAATACATTTTTGAGAATAAATAAATCAAAAGGTTTGAAAACTAAACGCTTTCAATTATCAATTGACTTAATTGTTTTTTTTTTTTTTGTTTTGTTGTCTGAAAATTTATTTTATTAATGCATACAAATTTTCAGAATAAAGCAACAAACAATTTTGTTATGGAATTTCAAATACATAATAATTTTTCATACTCTCTAACCTTGAGAGGCGTTTAAAAAAACGCGTGAGCGAGTGTTAAGCGTTTTTTTTTTTTGTTTTTGCTGCTACGAAAAAACTAGAAAAATGTTTGTTTGCAGTGCTCCTCCCTCTCTCTCTTTCTCTGTCATTCGTATAGTGGCGCTCTCTCTCTCTTTTCTTTTCTATGATTGTTGCTTTTGTTATTGTTTTTTTTTTTTGCCACTCGCGCATAAAAAATATCAGTGTTGAATGTGTAAACAAATAAATCTGCGACGCAGACTGAACACAGCGCGAAAAATAGAGGAAAAGAAAAATCATATAAAATAAATAAAGTGGGCAAATGATGCTGTAGCAAAGTTAAAAGTTATAAACTATAATATTCGCCATCATTGATTGATTTTGTCTGTGCCCATGCAAAACAAAAAACAAACAAAAAGGGGGCATAACATAATGCTAACCCTTTTATCATGTCCTTTAGGAAGAAGGATATGTGTGGCATCTATTATAACCCAACACGATTATCAGCTAGTTGAATCTTTAACTTGGCCTTTGGCAACTGACTTCTGTTGCTCTGTTTAGGTTTGTGTCTGACAGTCTGAAGTCTTTTCAAGCCTTTAACTCAAATTGTTGGATTGAAAAGTTCCGAAATGACTGCCTGATAGCGACAATCAAGGGCGATATTCCTTAAATAGAACTTACTCTTAAGCCTAAAGTTGTGGCTAGTCAGTCTACAGTCTATTGATAAAGTCATTATTAATGAAGTAAGTAAGTCGTCCCGCCGACTTGGGTATACCATACACCAGTAAAACAAATATTTCAAATTTGTAATAACTAATGCATTTGCCTATTTTAAGAAATTCTGTTCACATGCTTTTTACTAGCATATTTCAGTATCTCGCGCACTTATGCATATAAGCACCCTAGCGCCCCCACCCGCCAACGGCCATCTCCGGCCTTATGCAAAAACGTTTATATGCATAACTCAGCTATTTTTTGTCCGATTTTGATCAAATTTGGTATTTTGCTGGGTATTAGTATCAAATTTAAGTGTGCCAAATTTGATTGCACAAGGTAAAAAATTACGCGAGATATTCGAGTTTTTCAAATTTCGGGGGGCGGAAAGGGGCGTGGCAAAATCTTTATACATGCAAAATGAGCGCATTTACTAAGCAAATATACATACCAAATATGGTGTATCTAGCTACAATAGTTTTTGAGATAAACGTTTTTTTTGAATTGCGGGGGCGGAAAGGGGCGTGGCAAAAATTTGAAATAAACTTGATCACTCTACATACTACATGAGCCTACATACCAAATTTGGTGGCTCTATCTCTTATAGTCTCTGAGATCTACGCGTTCATACGGACGGACAGACGGACAGACGGACAGACGGACAGACGGACGGACAGACGGACATGGCTAGATCGACTCGGCTGTTGATGCTGATCAAGAATATATATACTTTATGGGGTCGGAAAAGCTTCCTTCTGCCTGTTACATACATTTTGGCGACTTTAATATACCATTTCACCCTATGGGTGTATGGTATAAAAACAATTACTCAAACTCCTCTAATTAATCGGAAAAGTTGAATAAATGTCGCACAACAAATAAAGAAGTAGATTGTATTCAAAAACAATATAAATCAAGTATGGACACATCCACAAAATGATGTACTTTTTCATCTCTTTATACCCTCAACTAGTAAATCTTCCAAATGATCGGAAAAGTTAGATAAATTCCCTATATAACAAAAATAACTAAATTTTCTGGCGAAAAATTCCAACTTTTCGAGTGAACGTTTCGTGTTTCGATCCGTCCAAGTTTCTAAATTGATCTACCTCTGCTAACAAGTTTCATTCCAGTTTCATTACCAACAGATATCGGCTCGACTTCTCATGCTGATCAGGAATATATATGTATACATTTCTGAGGTGACAAAGTCGTTAAGCGAACTGATTTGCTCATATCTCTGGGATCTGCCTTTTGGCAATAAATATATCAATTTTATTTTGATAACAATTTTTAATTTATAGTTACAGAATTTATAATATTTCTTATAGTTTTTAAATTCATAAGTTAAATACCATTTAAATGGTCCTATAATAAAATATATCTCTAAGTCTTTTCAACTGAGATATTTAATCTAAAATTGTTTTGAATTTACATGGCAGTGGAATGAATTGAATAGAATGGAATACTTTGGATAATTTCGGAAAATATTTTTTCAAAGATATATTCGTTTCAAGACAACTTGAACAAAAGAAGAAATAATAATAAACATTAAACATGTTTTAGTAAAGTTTGAAAAGCATTTCTTCAACTAATAATAATAACATTTTTTGAGAGCAATATTATGGAATGGACTATAAATATAAAGGGTCCATCTTGGTCCAGCCTTCTATTTATTCTAGAGAAAGAGAAAGAAAAGCCAAAAACAAATACAAATAACATCAATTAGCAACAATTTATTTATGTGATATTATATAGAATTTTTTTTCTTGTGTATTCTTTTGATTTCTGTGTGCACGTGTCGTATAATGAAAAGTTTTTTCAACAAAGAAGAAAAAGCACACACACAGAAACAATTTTAACGAGAGAGTGTATAGAAAGAAAGCAGAGTGTGTGGGTTAGGCTGATGGCATAGGGGCGGAGGAGGTTAGAGGGGAAAGCTTTAACATTTTGTTTTGTTGAATGAATTATCTAAATGTAGTTCATTTAGCACCTAAGCAAAAAAAAAAAAAAAAAAAGAAAAACGTGAATAACTCAAAATGCATTTATTCGTTTGAAGCGAAATAAAAGTCTTCACCTACATTAATTATACAGGGTGACTCGGGCACATATAATCACGTGACTTGAATCCTCTGATACTCCCGCATTATTTCCTGATATATTTTATCCTCACTCTTTCTGTGGCTTATCAAATTTTCATTTTCACACAAACTTCCATATGTACTGACAAATGTTTATATTTTGCATTATTATTCAGTCAGTTTTCAAACGAATAACTCCATCATTTATTTGGTATAGTGTGAGTGCTCAATAAAACTTTGAATATTTAGATTGCTCTATCTTTTTTTCTTTCATTTTTTTCCTTTTACTCACGACCTTAATGAAAATCTGCAAAAGGCCTGTGATATTATCAAGAATCATTCTTATTTTTGCAGGGTATAAGAGAGTCCATGCTCCAAACGCAGCGTTCTGTTTTATTACAATATTTTTTTTTTGTTTTTGCTCAGCTTTTTGTTATTAATTGTTGCCGTCTTATTTGCTGAACCCACCCCCTCCCTATACACACACACACACACACACCCTCAATTGCCTCCCTCCCTCTGGGTTTTGTTTGTATTTGTTAAAGGCTGGGTCTCTGGGTCTGGGTCTGGGTCTGGGCCCGACAGCTACAAATTGTTGTCGCCTAATTGTTTAGTTTTTCTTTCTTTGATATTTTTTTCGGGGCTCGTCAGCTTTAGCAAACCCAAAACCAATTTACACAAAGTGTGTGTGTGTGTGTGTGTGTGTGTGTGGGTGTGTTACGTATGTACAAAGTGCAAAATTTCATAGATCTCCGTGAGATCTCTTCAAGATGAACGGCATAAAGATTCGGAAAACATGCATATTGAAATAAACAGAAAATAGAACGTATAATGCATTTTGGAAGTTTTTGTATATAACAAATATAAAAAAATATTGCTTACTCCAATTCCTCTCAGTTTTATTATTGTTGTACTTTGAAGATGATAGTTTGTTTGTTTTATTTTATTTTGCTTAATCTTGGCTGGCGACAAGTATTTTTTTTTTCGTCTTGTTTGGAATTTGTTTGCTTTTTCTGAGTACTCCGATTTCCTATAAATTGTTTAAGCTCAGTCAGCATCCAGCTCAATATGAAAGTTGCAGAACTTTGCAGAAACACAACAAAATTTGAAAACTGATATTATCAACATGCTTAGTGCATGCATATTAATTATTACAAATAAATCAATAAAATATTAGCAAATTATATCTTTAAAACATGACCACATAAACAAAAATCTTTTAAATCTTATATATGTAGGTATGTCCTGATTAACCTTTAAAAAACTATAGAGGGTTTCCCAAATGGTTATTTTGATCCGTTTAATTCTGAAATATGAACTGTCTTTCTCAATAAAAAGTTTATATTCAAATATAACTAACTTTTAGCATTTCAAACTAGAAACTTATAAACTGTTTAAACTAATTCGAATAAACGAATTACATGCGATAATATTTAATACATTTCAGAACCCAACTCAGTTAACACCGATGAGAATTAGAAATTTTAGCAATGTTTTTAAAACCTTTTCTTGGCGCACTAAACTTGTTTTTTTTTTTTTTTGAGGTTAGATAATACATTACAGCAGATGTTTTAGATACTTCGAAATGGATACGTCCAAGTTTATTATTATCTCCCTTTTAATACATAAAATTACTTTTAAATAATGATAGTGACAAAAACCATCGAAAATTGTTATATTTGAAAATGTTATGGACATTAGGATGGAAAACATTTTTATTTGATTTTTCAAACAACCCAAAAAATACTTTTAACTCCTATGGTTCTTTTTAATGACAACCTAAGAAAAAGTGATAATTGAGTTGACTTATTTTGCCATCAGAAGAAATAAACCTCTACTCAAGACGTTTAATTTTATTTTGTTGATATTATGGGTTGAGAAGTGAAAAGGATGATTAGCAATCAATTTATTACCTTTTAGTAACTACTTGTATGCTTTTGAAACGTATTTCATTTATATATTGACCTTAAGAATATTTACTAAATTATGTATGAACAGATTTTGCTTATCACTTTTTGGCATCAAGTCACGTGATTTGGTATGATTTGTGATTCGATTTGATTGCCTTTTCCAAATATCGTTTTATTGTTGATTGATCGATCAATTCAAAAGCATTTTGCGTTCAAAGTGCATTTTCTTCGAACAGCATGAAACCCAAAAACTCAACAATAAGACTGTACGAAAAGCAAATCGAAATACAAACAACAAATTCAAATAACCCACACAGACACACACCGAAGAGATGCCAAGATTCGATAGATCTGAGATTTCTCTCTCATACAAGAGAGAACTAGAGAGATATACCAAGACACGCGCTGGTCACGTGGCTGCTGCTCTTTGTTTGTACTCTATGTATTTCTACTCGGAATTGTACTATTCTCACCGGACAACATTCATTTACAAATCTCAAAAATTTCTATGTACTTATGCATATTAATCCGAAATCATTGCAATTGTTTGCCATAGTTATCAAATTGTCTAGCTGCATTCTTTGATGTTGAAAGTACATACATACATACATATATGTATTCGATCCCATAGATAGGGCATGGGCGTAGTGATCGAAGCATGGATAACTATTGTTTCTAACCAATATACAAACTGATATTTGCATTAGAAAATAATTATATATATTAGACTATGCGGCTGTTGGCTACGCTTAGATAAACTTCTAGCTACGTTCATGCAATGTGTGTGTGTGTTGGTACGCATGTGTTCGTTTCGTGATGTATTTTTTGAATGCGATTGGCCTACACTTGATTTTGATTTTTGCTGCTTTTTTTGCGCTGTTGTCGTCATTAAGATCAGCAGCATTTGGTTGGGCCAGAAGAAAGGATCGAGTCAACGTCAAAAAAAAAAGTAAACAAAATCTTATCAAAAGAAACCTGCGCCAGCCAAAAAAGCTAGCCGATTGTCGTCGACGTCTCTGCCGTCTCCTGCGGTTGACTGCCAACTCATTCGCATCATTGCTCACATTACTACTAACTCACGCCCAGCTCATAAAGATACAGATACTGTGCGTTTGTATATACCTTTTTTCGTTTTTGTTTTTGACTGTTTTTGGTTGTTGTTGTTTTTTTCGTACGTCTGTGCTTGCGAATTTCACAACATAGGCGGAACAGCAACGAAACACAGACAAATACAAAATGAGGTGGTCAAGACGTCATTTAGATACTCTAGGCAAATCAGAGAGATCGGTGAACGATGATCTGATTTGAACGTTTCAAAAAGTTTATTTCATTGGTAAACAGATCCGATCTTTCTTTAATTGCACTGTCACTAGTTTTGTATCGAATGTTTAATATGGTATTGGCTCTTACTTTTACTGGGACTTACTACTTTACGAATCCTTGAGTGTCAGTTTTCTAATCCAGATCCTTTGCCATATAATATTTACACACATCTTCTAATGTTCTTGATGAACTTTGGGTCACATTGTAGTCCCTCTTAATTGAATAACTGGAAAGTTCTTTTAAAGAATCCAATAGTCCTAGGGGTTCAGTAATGATATCTCAGTAGATATCATTGTATTTTCTTTTGGTTTCTAGTTATTTGGTGACATATTCTCTCTATCTTCTCTCATACGCATAGTGAGGTTTTTTGAAAACATTCTATGTTGCATTAAAACTTCCATAAAATTTCAATTTTTTTCAATGCAATATATGGGAAATTGTCATAGAAAATAAGTGACTCCGTTGGCCAACACGATTCGGTCAACTTAAGTGAATTGAAACTGAATACAAAAAGTAAAAATGCATTTTAATTTATGTAAACGACGTATCCTTTAAAAAATATCTTTGTTCAGCCTTTGTGAACCGAACATATTTTGAACATTTCATAACGATCGGACATGTTTGCTTTTAAAATATAATTTAAATATTCTAAATAAATCAATATTAATCAACTTTTTCAATAATCGTTTATAGGCATATACCCGATTAAAGTGCAGGGTATTATTAGCCAAAGACTAAACATTTCAAAATCAACACATGCCCCTCGAATACCACTAATTGTAAGACATTGTCTAGTCCAGACAGACAGAGAAAGAGAGATGAGAGAATAAGCAAGACCAGATAGACATGTGGACGGTCAGACAGAGACAATTGTTAAACAAAAAATTGTTTCATTGATTACTCCTAAGTCTGCCTCGAATTTCAATAAAGCAAAAGAAAAGGGAGCAAATTAAAGACACGATGATAGATAGACAGACAAGGATAGCAATAAAAAGGAATTGTAACTTATAGATTTTTCTCGTTTTTATTGTTGCAATAATTGTAAGACAAAATGAAAAAAAAAAAAGTAAAAAATTAATGGAATAAAGAGGAGAAGGAACTTATATTTTACACGTGTCACTGAGCCCGAGTCCAAGGTAAGAGGGCCTCAGTACTAGGTATAATCTTTCAATGATAAAAGCAAATTATTACCCAAAACAGAAAGAAAAGAAAAGAAAAACAAAAACCAACTATACATATTATTAAAGAAAAAACAGAAAACAACAACAACTGAAATAGCAATAGCAGCAACAAAAACGTCATGATAAAGTAGCTGAAACTAGTAATTTGTTGTTTCAGGCAGTTCAAATAAAAAAAAAAAAAAATTACACGCGAAACAATTATTTTAAACAAGAATTTATTTTATAAAGTATACAAATTTGATCGAAGGAATGAATGAGCGGCAAATCAAGAAAGTTAAAATATTGAAAATAGATCAAGAAACTTTCACTATCTTTAAGTTAAACTGTTGCAATTGCGTGTGTATGAATTATGTATGGTAAATTCACTTAGTTCGCAGGCTTTTAGATTACTATCAGCCACATGATAATTACGACACTCTACACCTTCAAATCATGTTACTCTCTATCTCCAAGCCCTGGCCAATTGAGACAGAGAGAGAGTAAGAGATAAGGAGGGAGCCCCCGGAAGTAAAAACATAAATAGACAAATATATGTATGTACATAAATATGTAGGTATATACTGAGGTATCTACGTAGATTGAACTAACAAAAAGCTAAGTCAAAACTGAAATTCTACTTGCTAGCTAAGTATTTGCCATTTAAGCTGGGCCCCCTTGATTACTTAGCCGAAAGTTAAAATTAGCTCAAAATGTGTCAATCCCTGACTCTCATTCTCCGCCACACATACACAAACACACAGTAATTCTCATACTGCCTGGGTGTGTGTGTGTGTGTATTTGTTGTGTTCTTACCTTTGTGTGTGTGGTTTAGGGGTAAAGCACAATCATTGTTGTTGTTGTCGTCGTCGTTGTTTAACTTGGCCTATCTCATTGTTAGATCAGATCAGATCGCCTCAGAAGCTTCCTAGAAATGCTAAATACTAAGCTTTTCGAGCAAGCCGTCAAGTCTCTTTGCATAATCTCTAACCGATAGACGTCATGCGAGAATGGCCAAATTAGTCTTAAAAATAACGATAAGGAATTAAAATAAAACAAGCATTGGTATCAAATTTATATAAATAGTTTGCAAATGGCAAATACTACATGTGAAATGTATGTTTTTATAAAATATTTTGACAATAAATTCAAATTAAGAAATTTTATAAATAAGTACATATCTGGACCTAAACAAGCACTAGATGAAGGCCAAAAAAACCTCGTTAGCATATACATATGTAGTTTTCAATTATAAGTTAGCTCTAAATAAATAAATAAATAAAATATCAAAGAAGCTAACTTCGGCAATGCCGAAGTTTATATACCCTTGCAGTCCTTGGCAATAATTTTTTTACATTTTGAAATTTCTTTCCTTGCAACTCAATTCATCAACACACAAACAAAACATTCAAATTATTTCTCTTTTTACTACAAATTTTTAAGCAAGGCACAACACGCATACACATACATACATACGTGTAGCGCTACGTCTGTGTGTGCGTATGCATGTGCTCTGTTTGATTTGCTGATGACGTAGAACCGATTTGAATTGACTGTAACTTGTGTTCTATTTATCCGATCAAATTCAAATTTTGGGATCTGAGATTTTATATCAAATTCTATTATATTGGTAAATTTCATGGCGATACTCCAATTTTTGCAAAAAATTTTGTTCTAGAGCTATATGATATAGTAGTCCGATCCTGACAATTTTCATACTCTATTATCTCCCGGCTAAAAGTAGCTCAAATATGAAATTTCATTCCGATAGCTCTTAAGATGCCGGCGTGAAGTTGATTTGCACAGACGGACGGACGGACGGACGGACGGACGGACAGACGGACATGGCTATATCGACTCAGCTTCTCATGCTGATCAAGAATATATATACTTTATGTGGTCGGAAACGTCTCCTTCTGTGCGTTACAAACATCTGACCAATTTTATAATACCCTCTGCAAGGGTATAAAAATAGCCTCGTCCTTTAGGGGGATATATGTATGTATATGTACATACTTGTAAGCCCAATTATTTTTAATGGAAACTGCTTAATATTGATTTTTTTTTTTATAAAGATAAAGGATCTTGTAAAATCTCTGTGACCCTTAAAAACCCCATCCGCAGTGCCTAATATCGTTTTCACAGATATTATATGATTTGAAAAAAATATCAAGGAAGCTAACTTCGGCTATGCAAAAGTTTATATACCCTCAGCTTCTCATGCTGATCAAGAATATATATACTTTATGTACTTTATGGGGTCGTTACAAACATCTGACCAATTTTATAATACCCTCTGCAAGGGTATAAAAATGCGGCAATGGTTTTCATTGAAGCTCATTTTCGAGCCTCTCACACATGTTCTCACACCTGTTCTTAATTATTTCAAACCTACGGTTTGGCAAGGAATCTTACAATGTTTTGACTTCTTCCGATTTTCTTGCCTTTCTTGTTTTAGACCAGATTCAATATTTTCCGCGACCCATTTTACAAGAAAATTCCAGGAGCTAAGTTACTTCCGGGCGTCCGTCCTTGTTTAGTGTTACACCTGTAACCGACTGTGCCGAATTTGACCAAGATCGGCTTACTATATCATATAGCTCCCATAGAAACGATCGGTCAAAAACAGTGATTTTTGGCAATAACTTCGTTACTTTTAACGCGATTGCTCTTACGGTCTAGAAGTAGTTTGCGCTGATCCAGACGGACGGACATGACTATTTGAACTCGTCTCGTCGTGCTGATTAAGAATATTTATACTTTATAAGGTCGGAGATGCTGTCTTCTATGCGTTGCACACTTCTGACCAAAATTAATATACCCTTTTTTGAAAGGGTATAATAAAATGGGAACAAGGAGAGAGAGAAAAATGTAAGAAAGATTTTTCAAACCTATTCAGTTGAGCGGCACTGTACGTATGTCCCCTTGAGAAACTAACTGTTTCCCTTAACTATTTTCCCTTTAAAAACAATTACTTTTTATTACACATTAAAATTACTTCTAATATTACTTCTCAAATACGAAATTTCAATAAAATCTGTTTTCAGAAAGATCGGTGAATAAGTTTTTGATGTCTTAAAAATATGAACACAAACCGTAATTTAGTAAATGTCTTTGGTGGCAAATTCATTACGGTTGCTTACATTATTTTCTTTACTTTATTTAAACTTTACAAGTTTAAATATTTATTGATTATTGAACAAAAATATTGATGTTTTTTTCTTCTATTTCTCTTTGCAGGTATGCATTTTGTCAAACATTCTTTGATATCTTAAGTTGGCGTAAGTAATCTACTAGAATTATAAAAAATCCTTTGCTTGGATCAATATTTTGATCTAGTTCATATACATACATATAGCTTTTGATTAGCTAGATTTTTGTTCTTGCCGTTTTTGTCTTTTTGGTTTTCCTGTGCGCCGGCGCGCAATTCGAGTGCTAATTATATGCTGGCTTTGTCTGCTAGCTCTGTGTTAACTGTTCTCACTCTTCTGTTTCACTCGCCAGCGACTCCAGTTCACCCAGTTAACTGTTAACCACAAATTTCTGTTAAGCTGACAGCCGTTAACTGTGCTTTGGCATCAGCTAGCCAGCTACCTAGCTAGCTCATCGTTATTGATCGATCTGGCCGGTTGCCGGCAGCCGACTGCCAACCGCTGCCTGAGCATGCGTTTAACAGCTGAGTTCGTCGACGGTTCAATGTGGCGTATGCGTGATTTTTGTTGTATTCTTTTTACTTTCCTTGTTTCTTTCAGTGTTGTTTTTCTTCTTTTTATAATCAAATTGACTACAACTATTGGGCAAATTAATAAAAAGCCAATTTGTGTTGTTGTATTTTGTTTTTGTTTGGCTCTTTGATCATGAGATTCTATGTGTAGTTGCTACCATTAGCTGTTTGTTGTTTTATGGCCAAAACGGAATAGAATAGAAAATTCCCTCGTAAACCCAAAAAAGCAATGTGTCTAAACAAAAAAACATTTTTTTTTTTAACAAATATCATTTTATCTTCTTTTTTTCTTTTGTTGGACTTTTTGTTTTCTTCTATGTTTAAACAAAAATATTTACATCAAAAATTGCAGCGCAGTTATTTTTTTTCATCTTATTCTTGTTTGTTAATGTAGAAAAATTCTTTTTCGGCAACAAAAAACAATTTGTTATTTTTCTTTCAAATTTTTTATTTAGTATTTTTTTTTATTTTGATTTTCGTTATTTGTTTTTGTTGTTAGCGCTTTGTCGTCGTTGATATATATGAGAAATAAATTGTATGAAATCGTGATTGTGCGTTTAACATTATTAAGATATGAATTTGAATTCATTTCGTTACGTTAGGTTAGGTGGACTCTCAGTGTGTGTGTCTCTCTCTCTCTCTCTCTCTGTCTGTGCGTTGGGCTTGCTTTTTTATTTTATATATTTATTTTTTTAAAGGGCCAGCAAATCGAAATCGGAAAGATTTGTTTGTGCGGTGGCAAATTAGGCACCAGTTCAAACGAGTTCGTGAGTCCGACGCGCAAATAATTTGGCAATTTGGGCGAATGTACTAATTATGCGGTGAGCCCACGCTATTAGGAGACCCATCCCATATGTCCATGCAAAGATTCCAGTCGTTTGTTAAATGATAATCATACGCATTCATGGAAGAAGTGATCAAATAGATTTGCATTGTTGTCCATTTGAAGATCTCTGGATATTCCGAATGTCCTTCAGAGCGAGGCTTCTTTCCATATGCCATTTTGGTATATATTCTTTGATCGGTAGATCAGTTCAAATAGGAACATCGATAGGCATTTGTTGCCAAGTCAGAGTAGTTTTTGTTTTTTAACAGACAGAGAGAGGTTTTAAATCGTTTTCTCAGTCGCTTGTTGAAAATGCTTGTATTTCGCCACCCATACATAAATTTGAATGAATTTGAAATAGTGCGAAAACGTGCTTTAAACTTATACAAATTGATGTTAGTATTCCGATATTTGTGCTAAGTTATTTTTCTCTCGGTGCATTTGGATAGTACATATGTATAATTTATAACATTTTATTATGACAGATGGATCCGTAATTGTGTGTGATTCGTGTGACGATGATGATGATGAGAGTCATCATCATGCTGATTACTGTGATGATTATGATTACATCTCATGTTTTTCGTGTTGTTTCTGTCGTCGAAATGAATGTATTATATTATACCCTACTTGGTGTGATCCTCATCAAGTGCGTGGCATCGCTAGTAGCTGCAACAACAACAACAACAATAGGAGCAGCAACTTCAACTAAGCAAAAGTAGTAGAGTAAAAAACTGTTTTAAGGGTTCAAGGTTACAACCCTGTGCCTATTAACACGGTTTATTGTACTTTTGTTAACAAAAAGGCAAAAAAAACAATGCAAACACAAAATTGCAACGAACAACAACAATCGATGCTTGACCCCCTCTCCTTTTACCAGCCCTCTATAATTATTTATACGATGTTTCATTTGTTTTGGAATTTTTCCATATTACCCGTGCAAAATATCATGAAAGCAAAAACTTCATACTATTTCTTGGAGAGTTTTCTACGCCAGTGTTCAAATTTTTCGGTTTAAATTGATCAGAAATTTTCACCACCCAACGGGATTTAATTGGTTTAATATACTCAGGCTTTCTAACGACAATCCTCTTCTTGATTATCCACAATAACTAACTAAATAGTTTAAAAATTTGAAGAGTGAAGTACACAAGCTTAGAGTTAAATACTTTTTAACCCCGCTAATGTTTGACATTAAACTAAGATAATTTTTTGTTATAATATATCTACTTGTATCAATTTTAAAACTAAAAAAAAAACTTTTTTGTTAAGAACTTTTTAATATTGCTAAAAAGCTTGACAAAACCTAAAATATAGAAATCAATATATTTCGATAGATCGAATAGGTCTTTATTAAATATGTATGTACATAAGTTGCTGGCTTGAGTCATTTTCAAGAGGCTCCTTAAATGGAGGATCATCAATCTTTCCAAAATGTCCAAACAGTTGGAATTCTGTATTGGAAAGTCGTCTATTACCTTAGCGGAAATAGTGTCTCTCAAAAGTCTTTTGATTTTGGTTCTTATCTTTGGCCAAAAACTGAAAACGCATTTTTGCCACCAGCAACGAACCACACGAAACTAACTAAAGGCCAGAAACTGATAACTAAATATGTATGTATAAAAAAAAAACAACAACAACAAAATAATAATAATAAAAAAAAAAATGGGCGTTCACTGGTGCGGCATAATTTTCTTTTCTCCGAAAATCTAGACCCGAAACTAAACCAACTCAAGCCGAACCCCACCGAGCCGAGCCGAGCTGAACACGCGCAAGAAAATCTTTCGTCGCATTGCTCTCGGCCCGCCGCACTTTGGGGCTAGTTTTTGTTGTTTGTTTGTTTGTAGTTGTTGTTATTTTTTATTTATTTTTTTTTTTTTTTTTTTTGGCGTTTAAAGAGCTTGCCGCCTGCGCGTGCTTGGACGGATCGGTTCGTAGTACATTTTCAATGCTAAACCAAAACTATCATCATGATAATGACGACGTCGACGTCGACGACAACGACGACGGCGGCAATGTTGGTGATGGGCCGCCGCGGCGCTGCTGCCGAGCAACTCGACAGTGTCTGCAGCTTTGGGGCTAGAGCAGAGCATAGTGATAACGCACACGTTTTAGGTGAGGTGAGGCGCGGTTAGATGGTGCGGTAATGCCGCGCGAAGACCAGGTTGATGACGATGTTGACGACAACTTTCAATTTACATACATATGTGTGTATGCACACATGTACGTACATACAGGTACACATCTGTACATGTAGATGTCTTGTATTTACTTTGTTACGCGCTGTTTTCCCTCACTCGGCCCACCATTCGCCCATTCCATTTCCATTTCGTGTATATTTGTCTTTGTTATTATCATTTGTGTATAAAAAAAAAAAAAAAAATTATGAAAAAAATAAAGAGAATAAAAAATATTTGGGGCTTGTAGTGGCGCACAGTGGGCTGAGGTAATTCTAAAAGAAAACTACGATTTTGTCCATTTAAAATAGTTATTGTGAATAACAGTGACCCATTTTTGTAAATCAATATGATCGCTTTGGTTTCATTTGAATTTCATGCTTGATTTTAATTAAGAAAATCTGCAAATTTGTGTTCAAGCATTCAAATTCGGATAATACATATGTACATTACCAAAGTGAGTTTGTACCACCGTGCGTCAGCGGCCCTAACAGCAACAGTAACAGCCAAGGCGACCAATAAGAATTTAACGCCATTACTATAACTGTTGTTGTGTTAATATTAACACAACGATGTCGATGCCGATGCCGATGCTGACGGCGCTCTCAAATCGTTGTCGTTTGGTCGGGACGCGTCGTCGTCGTAGGTCCGACGTCGCTGTCACCGTCACCGTCACCGACACCGTTCTCAGTCGTTGCTCTCAGCTGTTCACACGATGTTAGCATCTGATGAGAGGCTTGATCGTCGTTTCCAGCGAGCCGAACTGAAGACGCACTTGTGACTTGAGAGTTTGTTAAGTTGTGACCAAATTTGGGGCAAAACAAACCATTTAAATACCCTGTAGACCCTACGGAATAAAGTCGGTATATTGAAGTGAAGATAACTATATAACTACATGTAGATCATGTTATGCTAAGTAAGACGTGGATCGAATAAACATATATGTACATAAAAAGACTAAACATATAGAATCTAGGTTAATTCATAAAGGCAAGTGGTGATCATTCGGTTTAGCATTTCTTTAACATTTCTATACTTAAGGTATTTTCAAAGTCGATGTTTGGGTTTTCTTATAGATATTTTACTTTTCTTACTTTTTACAAAAAAAAAAGAAAAAAAAAGAAAATGCACCGTTATGACCGAATGAAATAAAGTCTCGCTGTGTGGTTGCACTTGTGAAGATATAAACATACATAGATACATTTTTATACAAACATACATATGTACATTTATGTACGACTAAATTGCTTTCGCTTATGACTTCTAATCCGTAAATATGTATGTATTTGTATATGTTTATGTACATATACACAGATACTTACACATACATACATGCATATGTGATAATTCTGTTAATCAATAAAATCAAATACGAATTTATTAACTCAAAGATACTTGAGGATCAACATGCTCTCAATATCAATTTGATATGTGTATATAGTGAGAGCATTTTGTAAGAAAAGTCATAGAATTAATCTATACATTCGACCACGTTACTAGATCAATACGTGGACGACCTGTTTCGTAAAAAACGTAATAACTGTAAAGTATTTATACATATAATGTCAATTTGTTTAACAAACTAAATGACATCGTCATATCAATTGATTTTCGATTTCGTCACACTTGGGCAAAGAAAATATAAGTAGGTACGTATAAAAACCAAAAACAAAATATAAATGCGAATTTGAATTTTGTTTATCATCACGGCATGGAATCTCATAATAATATTTTTGATCAGAGTTAGCAGTGCGTGAAACAACTCGCGGACACTGTTAATTAACAGCAGCAGCAGACAATAGGCAGCCGCTGTTAAGCCGTACTCTCATATTGCACGCAGCTTCCGTGGAAGAGATAGGGAGAGAGAGAGCCAAGAAATGACCAGCTAGAGAATGCCTCCCCCTATCCACTTGCACCCCCACTAAACTGCATTCATATTGATTCCAATTACTCTGTTATTATTGTTGTTGCTGCTGTCGTCGTCGTCGTCGTCAGTCGCTGCTTATCACAATCTGTGCGCGTACGAGAGCTCTGCGCTCTGCCACTGTCAGTGCCGCCTCTGCCACAACACTTAGAAAATACAACAAAATCAATTAAACCCGTTGTCGTCGTTGTTGTACGGCCACGCGTACACTTGTTGCTCGCGATCGTTATGCTCTTTTGTTCGCTCGCTCTCCCTCTCGCTCTCTCAGCATCGGCAGAATTAAAGATAGAGATAGAATGAAGTAAGTAAGTCGTTTCGCCGACTTTGTTTTACCATGCACCAAGTGAAAATGTAATCAAACTCAAACCCTCAAACTCTACTCAAACTCTAAAAACATATGCTATTTCGCTCCCTCTTACTAACTCTAGAGCCCCTAATAACCTATTGCCACCTTCCACCCTTATGGACCAAATAGTAGCTCACATTTATTGAGTATATTTTGCATCTTTCTAGTTTTAAACCCCACTCGATGAAAGCCTGCGTTTTGCTTGTCTTCAAGAAAATCAGTTTTATTTAATTTGCCGGTAAGAAATGGGCGTGGCATATACTCGATCACTGTACATACTACAGGCGTCTACAAATCAAATTTGGTTGCTCCATTTCTTATAATCTCCGATATCTAGGTGCTCATAAAACTGACGGACGGACGGGCAGACGGACACGACTAGATTGACTTATAGATGCTGATCAAGAATATATACACTTTATGGGGTCGGAGAAGCTTCCTTCTGCCTGTTACATACTTTTTGGCGACCTTAATATACCATTTCGCCCTGTGGGTGCATGGTATAAAAGCAGCAGCAGCAGCGGCGACGACGACGCGGCATCGGCTGGGGCATCATTTACAGTGTGTCGGTTCGGATTTTAGTTCATCGATCTCAGCGTAAGTGTTCGCTACGCGGCCGGTGCCGGGTTCGAATTTCGGGGATTCGGTTTCGGTTCACTTGACTTCAGCACGATTTTCTTTGGCCTTTTTTTTTTTTAATAAATAAATAAAAATCACACAACAAAAAATTGACTGAGTTCGGTTTTCTCTACGGGCTTATTATTATTATTTTTTTTTATCTTATCGAATACTACATCATAAAGCAAGAAAGAGAAAAAACAGACAAACAGAAAGAGGCAGAGATGCAATATTTGTGTCGACAGAGAGAAAATGAGAGAGAGACAGAAAGAGAGGTGTGAGAGACAGTGTTTTTTTGTTCTGTTGTCTCCCCGTCTTAACTATCTTTCTTTTTTGTTTTGTTTAAACTTTGGTTTTCTGTTAAAAATATTTAAAAAACCAATTTCATTATTATTTTTAAAAAAGGCGCGAACGCGTGAAGAACTTCAAGTCCACGGACTGCTGTGGGTTTCGTCTCTCGTTTTGAATTTAACGTAAATTTTGAACATTTTTTTTTATTTTGTTTTATTATGTTATTTGTTTCGTTTTGCCAACAAATGTGTAACAATAATAACAATAACAAGGAGTGTAAAAACAGATTCAAATAGATAGAAATAAACTATTAACCATCATAATGACAAAAGAACAAGTGCAGTTAAAAATTATTGACAAAATATACATTTTTGTTTAAGAAATGGCTTAAAAGAAGATGTGATCTCTAAATAGGTCTGTTATTTGGCGCGATAGTTGATTGACTATATATTTAGATGTAGTTATAGGGTTTTCATAGAAACTGAACAGAAGTTGAGATAATCTCTCTCCTGGAGTATTGTTCTGTCTGATTAAAGCTTAGAGCTTCTAAATCGGAATGCAAATAAAGTGAAAAACATTTCTTGTCTGGCCTTCATTAAGCCCTTGTTTTGTTAATCAGTTAAAATGATCCAGGAATTGACCATGTACATATACAGTTGTGTTCAAAAATATAGTAGCGCATCACTTTGCATCATTTATATTCATTTTTCGACATCGTAAACATTAAAAATTAAATTTTTCTTTCAAATATTTCAAAGATTAGGTTACAAACAAGATATTAGCTATTAGAATCCTATGGATTTTCTTTGGGTTTTCTAATTTTTTTATAATTTTTTGATAATACACCGAAAAGTGCCTGTTCATAATTATAGTAGTGCCCGGTGCAAGTGGTTGGAAATCAATTTAAATAACTTTTTAGTGCAACAAAAAATCTTCAATAGAAAGTGTAATGAAGTTATTAATGTTTTGGTGAACAATTTTTATATAGTTTGTAACAATTTTTTATTGTAGTGGGCAGGGGAAAGAATTGCACGGCTGAGAAAAGAGATTTGATAGTAAGCCTAAGATCAAAAGGCAAATCATACCGGGAAATTGAAAATATTGTTGGCTGCTGACCCACAATGATATTTAATGCGATCCACTACCAAAAAAAGGCAGAAAATCGTGGTAGAAAACGCGAAACAACCGCTGTCGAAGATAGACGCATTGTGCGCTTCAGCAAGATTAGGCCGTCAGCATCATCTAAACACATCAAAAAAGAATTGAATCTCTCGGTCAGTGATGTCACAGTCCGTCGTCGCCTAATAGAGGAAAAACTTAATGCCAGAAGTCCCAGAAAAGTACCTCTACTGACTAAGAAACATGTGGAAAAACGTCTCAGGTTTGCAAAAGATCATCTGGCCTGGCCCGTAGAAACATATTATGGACAGACGAAAGCAAGATTGTTTTATTTGGCGGAACATGGTCTAGGCAGTATGTACGACGTCCACCAAACACTGAGTATAACCCTAGGTACACCAAAAAAACGGTTAAGCATGGTGGCCTCAGCATTATGATATGGGCGTGCTTTTCCTACAACGGCGTGGGCCCTATCCATATGATTAACGGTATAATGGATAGACATGTGTATGTAGACATCTTACAAAATACAATGCTACCATATGCTAGTTGGGAAATGCCGATAAAATGGACATTCCAACAAGATAACGATCCGAAGCATACCAGCAAGCTTGCGAAGGATTGGTTTGCTTCGGAAAACATCGACGTTATGCTATGGCCACCTCAGTCCCCAGACCTCAACCCGATCGAGAACTTATCGGGAGACGTTAAGAGGGTTGTGGCAGCATCAAAACCAACAAGCAAAGCTGAGCTTTGGGAAATAGTTAAGGAAGCATGGTCGCAGATCCCCCTGAAGCGTTGTCAGGACCTTATCGACTCGATGCCCCGCCGATGCGATGCCGTTATTGAAAATAAAGGCTATACAACAAAGTATTAGGGTCCATTGAGTAAGGAGAACTCAAAAAATCATTCCCAAATTCAATGAATCTTTTTTTTTTTTATTTTTGTTCAACCACTACTATAATTATGAACAGGCACTTTTCGGTGTATTATCAAAAAATTATAAAAAAATTAGAAAACCCAAAGAAAATCCATAGGATTCTAATAGCTAATATCTTGTTTGTAACCTAATCTTTGAAATATTTGAAATAAAAATTTAATTTTTAATGTTTACGATGTCGAAAAATGAATATAAATGATGCAAGGTGATGCGCTACTATATTTTTGAACACAGCTGTATATTTTGCCGTCGGCAATGTATCTATTTTAATAGATTATGAATCAAACACTTTAATCGGAATGAATTTTGTATTTTATAATTTATAGTTTTTGTGCTTAAATTACCAAACGAATTCGGTGCAGATGGGCTTAGACAATTTAGTTAGACAAACTAATCGGATCGATCACTTTGAGTGTTTGTTTTGTTTTTTGTTTCTGGGTCAATGAATCAAGATCATACTTTACTTTTATATAATAATCAATAATAACTGATTATCGTTTATATTGTACTTACAATTTCAATTAGCATTTAATCTAGCCAAGAACTCGCCTTGGCATTTGATTGTCAAAAAGAAAAAAAGAAAACAACATTTTTTGTATAACAATGAAATCAAACTAAATCATCCGGTGCTAACACAATTATCTGTGTCACATATGTGTTCAGTCAGTCAGTTATAAGGGCTAAGTGAGAGGGGACTGAGGTAGAAGGAGGAACTTGTCGGTTCACTTTAACCGAGTTACTCGGTCATTTTTGTTAGTCTCATAAAAACGACAAGAAAAGAAAAGAAAAAACTTAATCACTGATTAGAAACGATTTTCAAATAATTTTCAAAGCAAAGTTTTCTTTTATAGTTTCGTTAGCAATTTGAGTTGTATTCATATAATTAAAACAATTGTAAACTATGATAGCTCATGATTTTAGACTAGAAGAGTATTCCATCGTCAGTGTATGGAGAATTCGGGTTGAGCCAGACAGAGGGCCTTGAGCCAAGATGGTAAAAGGATTTTTTTTCTCTCAGCTAGTGCAAAGCATTTCCGGTTGTGGAAAATTCTGAAAGGGAAAAGTAAAAGGATTTTGCCAGCTAAACCTGTTGTAACTGTAAAACAAGGAAGCATCAGATAATGTTATATGCACATTATGTGAAGTTTAAGTAGTAAACGAACGAAAAAAGAAGAGAAGACAAACAAAATACAAAAAACAGATTGAACAGTCTCAAGGTTTCCCATAATGTGCGACGAAAACAAGTTCCCAACGGAATGTGCATCTTCATATTTTCTCAATGCGCTTTCCTTTGGCTCATCATTATCACGACTCTGTGCTGAACGAGAAGATATAAGCTTGTCTACAGTTTCTATACATAGTTTGTAATTGTTGTGTTTTCAAATACAAAAAACACAAAACAAAATAAAACAAAATAATAAAAAATAGTCGCGTCGGTTTTTTTTTTTTACTTATTGTATGTCTTTTTCTTTTCAACTTTGTCCCCTCCTATTTAGCAGAGAAACCAAAATAATATAAAAACAATGACGAAAGCAAAATTAGAAATACAAACAAACATTTTATTATTATTATTATAAACAAATAAGCATGCAAAAAAAATATTTTAGAGTAAAAATTGCTAAGGATTCCAAAGTTGTCGTTTTTTAGATTTGTGTGTGTGCGCTTTTTTTTTTTTTTTGTTTTTGTATAACAAAACTGAACAACAACATATATCAGTAATAAATAGTCTAAATAAATCTAACAGATCACAACAACAAAAATGTACAAATCAAATGCAATTTCTGAATGAAATGATCAACAAATCTTTTACAAAATGAAAACTTGCAACAGAAACTCAATGAAGATAATTCAACAACAACAACAACAACAACACTAATAAGAAAAAAATGTGCCAAACAAATTAAAACAACAAATGCATTCACTATAATTTAAACTTAATGACAAAAACCACCAACTATTATATACATAAAAAAATAATCAAACTTTAAACAAAAATTCAACTTTTTAAAGAAGACAATAACAAAAACGTCACAATAAGAAAGCGAATACAAAAACCTGAAACAAAATGCGCTTCACCTACAATCAGTATAAACATTATGAATCTGGTTATCGGATTCCCTCCAAAATGCATAATCTTAATCATCAGAATGGCGGAGGTGGTGGTGGTGGCGGCGGAGGGGGTAACGGAGGTCCCGCTGGCGGTCATCACTATAGTCATTTTCACCACAACAACAATAACAATAATAACAACAACAATAGTAATTACAATGGCAACATCCATCAAGCCTATCAACATCATTACAAAAGTAATTTTGGTAAGAATTCAATCAAATCTAAAATTAGCTCATTTAAAATAAATATGATCTTAGATGTACATTTTTTTTCTCGTTCAAAAAATAATAGAATTTTGTTTAGCTAGTGATTTATGAAGTTTATTCTTAGAGTTTCCTAAATCTTAGTTTAAAATACTTTGAATACGTGAATTGAAATAATTTATGCAAATCTTTCGATAGGCTTGAGGTAATTTTTTCTCTCACCAGCAGACATTGTTAACCACTCTAGAATTGTAAGGCCATCTTACCTCTACTGCAACACTAAAACCAGTTGGGAATTGCAACTGGATGGAGCGAAAAAAGCAAAGCTTACAACTCGAAAGTCCGTTTGTGTTGGGAAAAGGTTACAAAGCTTTTTTACAATTAACGCCAAAAGGTCCACGCTTTTGGTATTTGGCATTTATTTTTGTGACCTATTTAATATGAAGTAAAATTGTTGAAAATACATTTAAGCTAAAAGTGTATTCCTTTTGAAATTTGATCATCTGCTTCTTTTTTTTAACTCAAAAATGGCAACCTCGATTTAGACATCCAAAAAGTGTAATTTGGTGACCCCGACGTAACTTTTCCCATCCTAATTTTTACGTGATATGGCAGCATTTGGTGAAAGTTTTTCCTTTTGAGCTTTAATCTAGTCCATTAACTACAAATTTTGTACATAAGAAAGCTTAGTAGGAAAGCCAAAATGAGCCTCTATCTAATTGTCCATAATTGTGCATAACTTGTTTGGTGTGATGTTTGTTTTTATTTCAGTACAGTCCTTATGTCTAAACAAAATTTCTCACTTGACCTCGAAAATTTGGTGATATCAATAATTAAAATCGATTACCGATTAAACGTGTATAAACAAAAAAAAAAAAGGGAGAAAAAAAAAGAAACAAATCTGAGACGGCAAGCCAAAGAAGTAAAGAGGTGGTTATACTTACTTTATGTATATTTAGATGAGTCAATCTACATAGGTGTTGTTGGTCTGCTAGTTATGTTGTTGCTGTTGTTTTTGTCATTGTTGTATTGTTTTTGTCATTGTTGTATTCGCTGTTGCCAAGTTTGTGGCTAGAAGCGATAAGATAACTGTCGCCGCCAGTCAAATGATAGCCAACACATAAGAGTTAAGTCAGTTAGTTGTGCCAGGTGTGTGTGTGTGTAATGAGGTGAGGTGAGGTGAGGCAAGGCAGGGCAAGGTTGCGGTAAGGTGAGGTTTGCTTTGCTTTGGTTTGGTTTGGTTTGGGGTGAGGTGATCAAACCAAACCCAAACCAATACAAGTATATTTAACTTATAGCCAAAGGCTAACAAATAAATTGTACTAGAGAAAAAAGGATAAGGGATTCTTTTATTTTTTATTTAAAGTTATTACTTCTCAGGCTCACCTCGTACAGTAGAGTTGATTATTTCTGGTTATTCATAGGGTTCAATCTCTTCTTTGTTTCAAGTTTAATCTTCTCTACTTCTTTTTTGGTAAAGTGTTTTTGTTTATTGACTATCTACGACTGTCGGTCTGTCTGTCTGTCTGTTTGTCTGTCTGTCTGCCCTTCTCTTCGTCTGTCGTCTGGGAGGCTGCAAAATAATTTAATTATAGAAAACCAACTGGGGTCTGGTGACCTCCTCTTACCGAGTCGTATCCACATCTGTGTTTAACTCTCTTCGCACTGGTGACTGGCATGAAAACGACATCAACAATAACAGAAACAACAAACAAAACTTGTTTTCATTTTAATTCGACAATAACAATAACAATTGCAGATTTTCGGTCACACAAAAGATCCAAGCAAATAGAATTGAATGAAATGTTTTCTTTTTGTATCTTGTTTTATATTTTGTTTCTGTTCTTTTTTTGTGAGCCAATTTGTGTGATCCACTCGCTAGGGAATTGCATTAATCACAGTGTAGATTATTAACTTATTCAGATTTGGCATCATCTCAATCTGCCCTGGAGGATTTTCAGGTGGGTTGTTTCAATTGATATTCGCCCGGCCCGGTCGAGTTTGGTCAGGTCTTATCGCGCTTCGCGCTCAGGTATTTAAAAATGGGCCAGGTAATTCAACAATTTGTTATTGCTTTTCGTTCAGGTAGAGAGCCACAAAAGGCAGCGAACAGCAGCAACAGCAGCAGCAGCAACATTCCCAAATATTTGTTTTCTTTCGGGTGGCGGCGGCAGCCATAAAAAGGCGAAAAGTTGAAAGGGCAAAATAGTAAAATGTGCCTTTGTTGTTTTTCTTGTTTTGTTTTTGTTTGCTTTTGCTTTTTTTCTTTTTGTTAACATTTATTGCAATGAATTTTCTTGTTCAAGCCTATAAATTTGTTTGATTTCAATTTTATTGTTTTATATTGTTATGGATTTTAGCTTTCGTTTTTTCCTTCCTTCCAAGTTTTCGATTTGCTTTGGCTATTTTGGCGCTTTTTCAAAATCATTGGATAGTATTCGAACTATTTTATAAGAAGTGGAATCGTTCTTGCTTCATTTATCACTAATATTTTCATTTTATTTTCCAATTGCACGACGTTTTTGTTATTCAAATTTTTCATAATAAGGCGCCAATTTTGTTTTTGGAGCCGATTTAGTTGAAATTTCTTAGTCATCTAGAAGATGACGTCAATGTTTTGTAAAAATAAAAACAAAATAGATTTGAATTATGTTAAGTTAATTAATTAATAGTTTTTAGTGTTTCTTTTTCACAACAAGCAAACGGCTACGCAATATTTTTTTAAAAATTTATTTAAAACAGAAATATACGCGGCAGTTATATAATCTGCTGGATCCATTGAGCTGAAACGAAAGAGTAAAAGAATTGTCACCATTTTTGTTAGCTGCTTTGTACCTCATGCAATTCGCATTGAGAGAGGCCCCAATGAAAAAGGAAGGGAACTGAAAAAAAAAACACAAATGTAAATGAAGAGACTTGGCTTGTTGTGAGGTGATAACAATAAGCACTTCTTCTCTGTCTCTCTCTCTATTTGTATCTCTCTGTCTCTGTCTACGACGTTTACTCCTACTCTTCTGTGATGATTTTGAGTGCATTGAACTTCTAGCAATGAAGCGTCCAGCCAGAACCTCAGATCAGACATGGAGCATATGTGTATGGTCCGGTTCGGTCCAGTCCGGTACGGCTCCAGTCGCAATTTTCTCCGTTGCAGTTTTTTTTTTTTGTTTTGCATTGTTTTTTATTGCTGCATTTTGCAGTTTTATGCGCTCAATTGGTTGCCTCAATTCAATTTCAATTCGCTGGTTGCAAAAAAAAAAAAAAAATGCAGCCAAGCCAAAGAAGAGAAGGAGGAGTTCGTTTATATTAACATATATACACACATACACGTCTACAAGTATTCTTATAGAAAATAAGATGTGTGTTATCTAGAGGCACAACAACAACAACAACAGCAATAACAATAAGAACAAAAACAGCGACAACAATTGATAAGAAAAACCAAGGCAGTCCACCACTCCAGTTGCCCAGACAACACGAACCCAATCCAAGCCAACCCTCTCAAATATACATTTATGAATGCGTATATATTATTTCATTATTTGTATTATTATTATTATTATTCGTATACAAGTTGCTTATATTTGTATTTGCGTTTCTTTATTTATTATTATTTTAATTAAATATAAGCTCTCGTGCTTAGTTTTTGTCCCTTGAGTGGGCGCTAACTTCTAATTTCCTTTCTTTTTCATTGCAAAGCAAAAATCCATTTGGTTTTTAAGTGTTTACTAACACCAGCATGGGCAAGACCCCGATTACATAGAAACTGATTGTACAATATACGATACATATGTACATACATATATGCATAGGGGTAAATCCATTGTTGGGATAGGCCGAATATCACGCAACAAAATATGTTCTAAACATTTCCCTTTTTCTTCTCTAATCTACCATTTAATCTCTACTTTACACATGAAAGGGTGTAAACCTACAATCTGTAGACATCACATGAAGGATCAGTTAACGATAAGATAGAACTCACTGTATGTATGTACATATGGATAGCATTAAGATGAACTCAATGTTATGAATAACTCTTTTGATTAACTAATATAGTAATAATAAGCCAATTTATTTATTATCTACTTTGATTTGTATTGTATTTTGCAGGCATGCGTATGACCATGTCAACCAATTCCACAATGAGTCCGCGGATACATCGAAAGGGCTTTCGCATACCATCGAAAAGACAACCAGGCAAAGGCTTGCCAGGCAAATTGCATACCATAAGTCGGGTAAGTTTGTCTCCAAAATTTGTGTAGCAGAAAGAAGAAAGCTTTTTCGACCCCATAATTAGTATATATCCTTAATCAGGGCAAACTGCCGAGCCAATCTGTTTGTTAACTATTCTAATTTAAATAAAGCCAATAATTTCTGTTGTTAATACCTATTGACATACCAAATTTCATTTGAAACGGACTAGAAATAGCCAAGTTATTTCTATAAAGTCGGCGAGACGACTTACCTACTTCCTTTTTATACCCTTGCAAAAAGGGTATATTAATTTTGGTCAGAAGTGTGCAACGCATAGAACGAAGCACCTCAGACCATATAAAGTATATATATTCTTGATCAGCACGACGAGACGAGTTCAAATAGCCATGTCCGTCCGTCCGTCCGTCCGTCCGTCTGGATCAACGCGAACTCCTCCGAGACCGTAAGAGCTACAGAGCTGAAATTTTGCACGTAGGCTTGTATATACTATATATGTATATTGTATATCTCGGATTCAGCCGGATCGGACCACTATATCATATAGCTCCCATACAAACGTCAAAGTAACGAAACAGTGACTTTCTCAATAACTTCATTAATTTTATAGCTATTGTCATAAAAGTTGGTATTTGTCAGTTTTATGTTCTTATTAAAGATTGTGCCAAATTTGATCAAGATCGGGTGACTATATCATATAGCTCCCATACAAACGGCAAAGTCACGAACAGTGACTTCTCAATAACTTCATTACTTTTTAAGCTATTGTCGTGAAATTTAATAAACGTTAGTTTATTAAAGCTATAAATGTGCCAAATTTGGTCAAGATCGGGTGACTATATCATATAGCTCCCATAGAAACGATAAGTGGAAAACAGTGACTTTCATCAAAAAGTTCGTTATATCCTATGCTAAGATTGAAGGCCGTTCTTTCGCAAACATTAGTCTTTTTGGATAAAACGTTTTTACACTTTGATGGCTAAGGAAAGAATTACCAAAACAGTTGCAAGGGTATACAAACTTCGACGCGGTCGAAGTTAACCCCGGCTCTCTGGTTTTAAGTTTACTCAAGAAATAAGGAATGGAAAAGTATTAAAATACATGATTTATTATCATTGTCCCTTAAGAAAAAGAGTTTAGTTAAGTTTGTGTGAATTCAAGGCTTGGAATTACGGGTGGACAAAGTCATAGTTATTAATATATAGTGATGCAAATCGAAATTCTTATGAAATTCTCGATGAGTTGGGGAATATCTATCTATACATATATAAATTGAACAACGAAAATCATCTGATTTGCAATACTCCCAATTATTAATAATCTAGGGTATTCAATCATTTTTTCGAGTTTTGACTTGATTTAAAACTGCTCAACTGATTTTTGTATAAAATATACCCATTATCTCCAAAAGGGCACATACCGGCAAAAATAGCTTCACGCATTTTTATACCATACACCCATAGGGTGAAATGGTATATTAAAGTCGCCAAAATGTATGTAACAGGCAGAAGGAAGCTTTTCCGACCCCATAAAGTATATATATTCTTGATCAGTATCAACAACCGAGTCGATATAGACATGTCCGTCCGTCCGTCCGTCCGTCCGTCTGTCCGTATGAACACGTGGATCTCAAAGACTATAAGAGCTAGAGTCACCAAATTTGGTACGTAGACTCGTGTATTACCTACGGTGGTCAAGTTTATTTCAAATTTTTGCCACGCCCACGAAATTTAAACAAATTTGATTTTCTTAAAGACTACAATAGCTAAAGACATCAAATTTAGTATGATTAATCCTTTAGTAAGCGCGCACAAATTTGTTGCAAAAAAAATTTGCCACGCCCCCTCCGCCCACGAAATTTAAACAAATTTGATTTTCTTAAAGACTATAATAGCTAGAGACACCAAATTTTTTATGTGTATTTGTTTAATAAATGCGCATATATTGTATATGCAACGATTTTGCCACGCCCCTTTCCGCCACCGTAATTTGGGAAAACTCGATTATCTCACGTAATTTTCTACCTTTTGTAATCAATTTTGGCACACTTGAATTTGATACTAATACCCAGCAAAACAAAATCGGACAAAAAACAACCAAGTTATGCATATAAACGTTTTTCCATAAGGCCGTAGTTCGCCGTTGGCTGGTGGGGGCGCTAGGGTGCTCGTATACTTGAGTGAGGGAGATTATAAGATATGCTTGTAATAAAAAGCATGTGAAAATGCATTGGTTTAATAAATTTGAAATATTTGTTTTACTGGTGTATGGTATACCTAAGTCGGCGAGACGACTTACTTACTTCATTATTTTAAATGATAGCAACCAACAACAGAAGTCAAACTAACTTATTCAAATAGCTTTTAAGACACATTTTTTGGAATGACAAAAAGTTAAACATTTCAAAATTTATAACTACTAAGAAAAATTACGAAATTGTAAAAGTTTCATAACATTCAAATCCAAAGTCCATTTAGAGTATTGTTAAATATCTTAACTCGAAAATTGATTTATACAACGAGTTTTCCGGCAAACGAACCAAACGACGGCGGGAATTGTAAAACGCTTGATTTATATAAAAATATATACTATATAAAATATCATAGACACTGATTTATTAGATCGATATTGTGGAAAATGCTGTGCGGGTATAAATCTTAAACCTAATCATACCTAGATTTGGCCATATAAACTTATATATTTAGGATTGATTGGGAGATAGTTTAATTTTATTTACTTTCGCTTCAGACGGGTCCTGGTAAGATGGTGCCTGGAAAGCGAATACCACAACGACCGCATCCGCCACCCTGTGACAATTCCAATGACAGTGGACTCGGTTTCGAGCAGCACACAGAGATGCGTACAGGAGCAGCAGTTGCTGCCGCACAAGCAGCCGCGGCAGCAGCAGCAGCGGCGGCGGCGGCTGTTGGTGGCGACCCAACCGGCAGCTCCTCCTCCTCCTCATCATCGTCGTCCGCGTCGTCGTCATCAGCATCGTCCACGTCGTCGTCGTCGTCATCCTCCTCGTCATCGACCAATGGTCAGCGTGCAAATCTGTGCTCCATGAACAGGTCTCTCACTAATACGGTAGCGGCAGCAGCTGCAGCTGCAGCGGCGGCTGTGGCAAGTAACACACTGCAACAGCATCAACATCAGCAGCATCATCAACAGCAGCAACAACAGCATTTAATTCGAGCCATACCCGTATCAAGGTAAGTTCTGCACAATCGAGAAAAAGAAATAGAGCAAGCGAAAATTGATTGGTTCATGGCTAGATTAAGGACAAACAAATTTGCATATACACAGAGAGAAAAACAATAACAAAAAAGGCATTAAGAAAAGTTTGTCCATTTGAAGCAGCGGCGTAGCGTGTGGGTAGAAATCTCTTGGAAATGGAAAAGAAGCAGATTCATTTACAAGTTCTGTGATGAATGTAAAATGGGTTCTTCATTCAGGAAGAAGTGGGAAATAACCTTCAAGCGTTAATTTTGGGCTTGCCTATTGAAAGAAAGAACTGAAAGTACATGCTGAAAATCAGATCTTTGTAAATTACATTGGCATTGCATTTTGCATTACTTATGGAAGCAAATTTTATTTATCTAAATTCTTTGACTCTAGAAATATAATTAGGCATACTTTGGAGTAGTTAAATGAGAATGCGGCAAATCTGTCTCGTGCCCGGGGCCCTACATCCACGCTACGTCACTGATTTAAGTGATAATGAAAAGTTTTCTTTTTTGGCCCATTCGACGTTCCCATTTGCTGCAGTTATCATTTTTCATAAAAGATTTTCACCCATCAAATGAGAAAGGCTTTCTTGAGTTACTTCGATTGTCAATTCCTAATTTTTCTTTGCTCTCCCATCTGTATTTTGCAATATAGAGATATCTTGTGTTCGATAGATGGAGCCACCTTTGCGATAATGTTGCTCCGAAAAACATATGTAGATATATAATGTCAAATCTGAAATCAGAGAGAGAAAATCAACTGACCTACATAGGTATTAAAGAGATTGAAACTTTTTCTCTCTGTATTTACATGAACATCGGATAACGACAAGAGATTTAAATTGTTTGTGTATATACATATGTATATATTTCAATTGGTATAGAATATATTTTAATTTTCTTTTATTATCACCTCAATACACACACACACACTCACACACACACAACAGCCTTGTTTTGGATTAAAGGGGGAGATGTGTTCAATTGGCCATTCGAATCCCCTGTTTATTAATTTATATTGGTTCTGATTTCCAGCTAATTTTATTCTGTTTAATACACACTTGCAACTTAAACTTTTCACTACACAAACACACACACACATACACACACACACACCATTTCATATACGTATACATAAATATCCCCTTACTGGATATTGCTTGATTCTCTTCATTTACACCCACAATTCAGTATTCAACAGCAGTTGGTTACGAAAGGAAGTACAAACAAAGTACAAAAAAGGGAAAAAAAAAGAAAAATTGCAAAAAAATAAACCCGATAGAGAAAGAATATTATACATTAATTTATTTTCTAAATTATACACAATTTTTATTTTTAACTTACATACATAAAAAAAGGAATTCCAAACTAAAATTTATTGTGGTTCAATATGTATCGAATGTGAGTGAATTCAAAAATACAATACATAAGTAGTATATACATAAGTGGAGTATATAAGCTTCCCTTTTTGCCACCTGATCTCCCTTGAAAGTTCTGCGAATTGTGTGTGCGTGTGTGCGATGTCAAATGAATTCGAGTTATCAAAACAAAGTGAAAGATATTCAATAGCAAGATATTCGATATTTGTAATTGTTTTTTAAACATTTTCCTAGAAAATGCATCAGAAAAGTTTTGCAGCTGCCTTAAGTTGAACAGCAAACATTTGGTACTTGAAATCGATGAGGCAACGACTACCATATATACTCTATAACATACATACAACTTATGTTTTGCGTTTCGTTTTAAAAACAGATTGCGAAATAAGTTAGTGGAACGATTTATTTTGTTGAACTCAAAACTGAAACTTTCGATAACCAAAACTAATTCCTTCGCCGATTTTCACGAAAGCAGCAATAATAATCATAATAATCGAAAAAAATATGTTAAAAAACTAAATTTGTATAATTTCTTAACATATTCTTACTGAATTTTATAGATAGGTTGGATAAATTCGGTGTTAACGAAATAAATTCTGTTTAAATTTAATCTCAAAAACGGCGCGAAAAGTTATCGATAATTGATGTAAAGGTTAAAAGGTTACAGCTACATCATTTACATTCTATGCGATTATTATCAACAAGTTAATCAAAGGTTTTTAATTGCATTCTCGTTGCGTATGTTAACGATTTTCATAGTCGAGTTAATTTTGTCTGTGTGTGTGTATTTTTCACGTCGAAAAGCGATTGGAAAAGATTGGGACAGGTTTTTGATATTTTTGTTATTTGTAGGTCAGGGTGAATGTGTTTTGTTGTTGTTGTCGTTTCGTTCTTTTATTATTAGCTTAAGAATTTCTTGATATGCATTTGTTAATTGGGATTTGTTCTTTGCTTGGTGTTGTAGTCTTAGTTGTTGTTGTTATTGCTATTGCTATTGCTTACTTAAAATGTAATTACATGACAACAAAAACAAAAAACGCCGCCTGCATTTGAAATGCAATCGCATTGAATATCTTATCAGCTTGTTGTTGTTTTCTCTTATCTCTGTTTTACGTACACTCAAACAAAAATCAAAAAGTTGAGTGAAAAAATAATTTTGCTGAAAAATTGCTAATGATAGAATCAAATTATATTTGTTTACATCTCAAAACCGGCAAATCATAAAAGTTCAATAGGATTTCCCTAATTTCTCCAAGTGTACTTTTTGCATTTACCCCATTTCCCCACATTTCTTCTTATCTGCAAGTCTCGAGTGAACCAAATTTTTTGCACAAAAAAAGTATATAGGGCGTTCCTTAAAATCAGATTTGTATTTTGAGTTTTCTTAGTAAACAATGATTGAAATTTTCGATTTGTAAAAGTAACTCACAGTTTGCCTCTCGCCTTAGCCAAGAACATTTACATATAATTCATTTTTAATCTAGAGTGTGAGTGTTATGAATGAGAGAAAGAGAGAGAAAATATATGTACATATATATTGCACATATGTATAAATAAATCGGGAAAAATTCAATTTTTTGCTTGATCTTAAAACTTATTTATTTTTTATTTTTTGCTTTGGTTAAAATATTGCTAAAAGTTTCGATTCATTTCCATCCCTATAACGAATGGAGTAATTGTTTGCTTAAATCAAAAGTTGTAAATGAAAAAAAAAAACCAATACACAAGGTAGAAAAGTATTTTCAAAACGAATCAAATAAAAAACAAATCAAAAACAAAGTTGTAAAATTGTATTGAAACTAATTGTAATTATCTGTATCTATTTTTGTATGTATTGTGCATATTGTTATATCATACACTTAGATCGCGGCATGCCAAGAAAATGACAACTTCATCTGGTTGCAAGAGCAACTGCAGCATCAGTAGCAGCATCAGCAGCAGCAGCAACCAGAGCAGCCACAGCAATTATCTGGATGACCTAGATGTGGCCTCATCGTCGGCATCATCTTCGGAGGATTCGCACTCATGCTCGTTAATGTTCAACAATTTGGATGAGGATACTGGCTTTGGCAATGATAATACCAATCCCAATGCCAATTCAAATTCTAATACATTATCAACAACATCAACAACAACAAAAGCAAATCAAGGCGTTGGTCTTGATCTATTTGGTGGGGTCTTTAATGCAACTATGAGCCATAAGGCTGCCGAAGTCGCCGCTGTTGCAGCTACTGCAACGGCCTTTGCTGTCCAACAGCATCAGCAGCAGCAACAACAACAACGACAGCAGCAACACCAGCAGCAACAGCAACAACAACAGCAGCAGCAGCAACATCAATTGCAAGATTTTTCGTATCCCGGCTTACTCTTGGGAGGAGGTTCTGGTTCAAGTGAGGCAGGGAACAGGACTCTGGGATCCGGCGGTGGCAAATACATTAAACGCAAAAAGCTCGAATGCAACCATGTCGAACTGGACAATGATGATGCCTGCAGTGAGGATGAGTTCATACGGAAGATAGCCAACTCGATGCCAGGCCATGAACGACAGGCGAATCTTGTAGAGAATGTCAATCAAACGCCACGCCCCATCGCCGCCCAAAGCAATGAGCCAAAGTAAGCAGGGAAAAGGGGTCAGCAACAAAAACCAATTTGATGAAAGCAAACAAACAAAAGACTAAGCTAATTTTTAAAATACTCATTCGAAAACTTTAACAAAATTTCAATCAAGTGACAATTTAAAAACAATTTTAAATTTCAAAAAGAACAAAACAAAATAAATTTACTAGTTTGAATGAAAGTTAAGGAAAAACAAGTTTTCATTTTTTATTTTTTCAAGACTCAAATTGGTTTTGCACAAAATGTACTAACAAAAGTTTGAATTAAAAATTCTTATATTTTCTTTGATTTTTGAGTGTGTTATTTAATGCTTTAACTCAATTGCTTACCTTAACAAATATTTATTAGTAATCTTTTTTTTTTTTAATTTTGATTTTGGTTAGTATTCATTTTTTTGTTGTTTTGTTTTAAGCAAATTTTCGACCATAGAAAAAGCAAAAATTATGCAAAACGCTGCAACAGAATTGAAATCGAATAAACAATGCCAAAGTTTTGTATACAATATTTAGTTCATTTTTTTTTTTTTTTTTTTCTTGGCGAAAAAGAATTTTTATTACAAGAATAATTAACAAATCTGTGTGTTTTTGTGTATATACATGTGTGTGTGTGTGTGTGTGTGTGTGTGTGTGTGTGTGCGTGTGTAAACTCAAAAGCCATATATCACATTTACCATTCGTTCATTCGATCTGTTTCATAAAATTCGTTTATTACGTGTGTTTTGTTATCTAAAAAACCAAAAAAAAAAAAAAAGAAGAAAAAAGAAACATATGTAGTATCTAAAAAAAATCTAGACGTTGCCCATAAATCATTGAAAATGCTTCATTTTATATATGTACATATAAATGTGTTTGGTAGATCAGCTCTGTACAAATACCAAGTCTGGTATATATGAAAAACAAAAGAAACCCAAAAAAAAAGTTCAAAGTATGCCCTTGAAATGGGCAAACCGATATTTTATGATCCTTAAATAAATATATACATAAATATGCAAATTCCAAATTCGATATACAGTTTAAATTTTGGGAAAATGAAACAAAATGTGTTTGCCTAACCAAAAGGAACAAACTGAAAATGAATTTGAGTTTAAATGAATTTGTTTACTTTTTCAACACAGATTCATCTCAGCTCGAACCGTGCAACGAGTGGCTAATAAGCGTCAACCCCAGACGCCATTGAACAGCATCGCCAGCTCCAATGATGGACAAGTTCAACTTGAGATTATCTCCCAGCCGGAACAACAGCATCGGGCACGGTATCAGACGGAAGGTAGTCGCGGAGCTGTCAAGGATCGCAGCGGCAATGGTTTCCCCATTGTCCGTCTAACTGGCTACGATAAATCGGCCATTCTGCAGGTCTTTATCGGCACCGATATCGGTCGTGTGGCCCCCCATATGTTCTATCAGGCATGCAAAGTGGCCGGCAAGAACTCCACCCAATGCAACGAGAAGAAAGTAGATGGCACTATGGTCATTGAAATTGATTTTAAACCTGAAACCGATATGACCATCACATGCGATTGCGTTGGCATATTGAAGGTAAACTTAGGACCTTTTTGATAGATGATACATAATAATATAATTTGATTTATCTTTTTTATAAAGGAACGCAACGTTGATGTGGAGCATCGTTTTCCCGAGCATTTGGCGCAGAAGAACAAAAAGAAATCAACACGCTGTCGCATGGTCTTTCGCACTCAATTAACCCGGGCCGATGGCACCACCGAAACACTTCAAGTCTGTTCAAATCCCATCATATGCAGTAAGTGGAATTAGTCAGAGACATGGAGAGAAATCCTTTTGGGGGGTTTCTGTATAACAAGACAATGATTTTTGATACTCTTACTGATTGAAGTCGCTTTTGTTTTTAATCTACAGCTCAACCTCCCGGTGTGCCAGAGATTTGTAAAAAATCCCTCAACTCTTGCCCCGTCGATGGTGGCCTAGAATTGTTTATTATTGGTAAAAATTTCCTAAAAGACACACACGTTGTGTTCCAGGAGACATACGACAGTGTCAATGCCGATGATCCGGCCACTGAGATAGCTGTGCGTCAGCAAATGATTGGGGGTACGGCCGCCCTCTGGGAGCAGAGTGTACAGCCCGATAAGGAGTATTTGCATCAGGTAAATATATAAATAAGTCCACATTATTACAGATAGTAATTGGCGTCTTTGCAGACGCATCTCATTTGCACGGTGCCACCGTATCTGCATCAGAATCTATTGAAACCAGTGAGCGTTCAAGTGTCAATCATTTCCAGTGGCAAGAAGAGTGAACCGCATAACTTTATCTATACACCAAAGGGTACCTATACAACATTAGCGGCGGCCAGCACGTTAAGTAGCACAATCCATTCGCAAGGTATTTATTTGTTAACTATTTCTTATAATTCTTTCATTCACTTACTTACATACAAACTGCATATGATCATTCTTTCACTGAAATGAAAATGAAATGCAAAAAAATAAAACAAAATATTAAGAAGGAACAAGAATCCTATAACACACACACACACACAAAATACACAATTTATATATATATACTCCTATTATATATGTGTAACTAGAAAACACAAAATTAGGGTTTTTTTTTAGTCAAAGTCAAAGTTATTAGGAAATTTTCCTTGATTATGTTCTTTTTTTTGTACCATTTTTCTTTTCTTCTTATTGCTCATAAAAATTAAAAATATACATACATATATTATTGAAAGCAAATAATTAAACAAGAAAGAAATTAAGAAAAGGAACAGAATTATTTATTATACAATTTACATATGCATATAAAATTGAAATCAATTTTAATCTATATAGACATATAAATAGGCATATATATTTAATGAAAACTTCTTTTTCTTAGAAAAGAAAAGATGTATATAATCAAATATAATTTTCATGCGTTATTCTGACTGTTTTCCTCCTCCTTGCCTTGTCCTCTTCCCTTTATCCTCGTCTCAATGTTATTTCAATTGATTTATTTCTCTTGTTTTCGCATTTTAACTTTTGTTTGTAACGAACAAAGTTTAATGACGCCTTGCAAAAGGCACAGACAGAGACACACCATGAGACCCTCAGATATAGGGAGCACGTAGAGCTCTAGACATATGAAATTTGATCATGTAATTAACACGTCTATTGCCAAATCGACAAAAAAAAAAAAAAACACATACTAAACAAAACAAAACAAAGAGTTGTTGAAACCCACACACACACACACGTACAAACAATATAGCTCCGACTTTGACCTGTAGATATAAAGAGAGTTATATGAGTTATTTGAAGACTATAATGAACTTTTTGTTAACCTCTCAGCAGGGCGGAAACCGAAATTGTCAAAAATTTGGCTATATACCATTTAGATTTCATAACCCATTATAGAAGAGAGCTCTAAGATCTAAAACTAAGTATAGCTTAGGATGAAATTCTATTCCACTTTGTTTGATTTTGTTTTGTGAATTAAAATTAAACTTTTCCTAACATTTTGTAGCCAATACACACTCTAGTTTTCATAACCAATTGTAGAAACGAACGGATTTCAATACCATTTTGTTCCATTATGTTTGGAAATTGAAATGAAGCTTTACTTAAGATTTGCAAGCCAATATCATTCTAGAGAAACTTGATTTAATAACATGTATATAAAAGAGCTCTAAGATCTACTACAGAGTAAAATCAGAAAGGGTTCCAGATCCAGTTTGTTTCATTTTGTGTGTATTTTAGGTTGATTTTGAGACATTTTTTATAACGATTATCACAATCAAACAAAATAGATTTTATTTCGATAGCTTTCATAAACACTTTCCTTGTGCTAGTTCTAATAACCGAAACGAGAATATAAAAGGATTGTTCATTCCAATGTTCCAAAAGGGTAAATAAATTATATTGAAAACTAGAAAACTGTCAAACAGGGTTCAAGCAAATCTTGCATGAATTTATTTTCGTAAGGAAGTTATCATTACTTCTAACGAAGTAAAGATTATAACTAGATTTAAGAGCAATCATACACATAACTCACATACCCCAAACAAAATCGGTTTACTAAACGGAATGAAAAACATTTAATTATTATGTTAAAATCTTTTTGTCTGCTTGCCATTGTTGGTTTTCATTCTCAGTTTGTTTTCGATTCAATCATCCTTTCTTCACAAAATTTCCCATACACAGAATAACGCATGAAATAAACAATAACAAACAATCAAATTACAATTATAACATTAAGTAGGAATAAATCAAAGGACATAAGACAAGAGAAATAGAATATCAATAGAGAAAACAAAAACAAACAAAACATACGATAATAAAAGAGCATAATTAAAATGCCACAAAAGCAAAATAATTTAAGATAATGATAAACAAACACAAAGTTAGATATATTCATAATAATTAATAATGACAATAATAATAATGACAATAATAATAATGATGATAATAATAATGATAATAATGAACAAATTCTGATAAAATCACAAAATAAGTAGAAACAAAACGAGCTGGCAATTTGAATTAGGACATATATATATACTATAAATGTAGATAGATATATATTCATTTTGACTCTTGTATTATCTGCCAAAGAACAAAAAATCAACAACAACTTAAATCAAGAAGAATGGAAAGTGATCGAAACAACTCTGGTAGAATGAATGACGTTTGATGTAATCTCAATTTGTTTAAGATAATCAACTCAGTTTAGAAATTTGTGAACTAATCAAAATTCAGCGGTCCTCTAAAATGGTTTATTAAATGGATGAACTGGAACTCTGACGCCGGAGAATAAACTGCTTCGACTGTTTTAGGATTTGTAGTCTGTTGTGAAGGCGTTTGTACTTTTATTATTGTCTGAAATGTGGATTGACCAATTCTATTGGTCGATCGGTTCATTCGATCCGATTATTAATCAGGCTGGCTTTTTGAATGGCATTGCTGCTGGAGATCTCGTCGCTTTGAAATTGTTAATACAAGAAAGGCAGGAAGAACATAGTAGTTGCAATTTGGGCATATATTGTGTGTAGATTTTGTTGTGAGTTTTCTAGATCTTCTGTGTGCTTGTGTGTGCAATTCGATATGAATGATTGACTGAGTGGGTGAATGAGAATTGAGTGTTTGCGGTGAGTGAAATTGTGAGCGATTGTGCTGTGAGGGTGTGCACTTATCTATCTATCATCTGTATTTGTATTTGTTTCTGCATTTGTTTTGTTCGAATGTAATGCCGAGTTTTCTTGATCACGTTTCCACATAATCACCACAAACAATATAAACAAAATAAATAAATAATCATAAGCATTTATTGCATATGTGTGTGCATCATTCAGCCATAAAGCCAACCAAAGTTCACCAAAAGATGAAATGACCAACCCAGCTTCTACGAACCCCTCCAACAATCAACCAAATAACCAATCAATCAATCAATCAATCATGAAACAGCAGGATATGAAGAAAAGGGCAACGAATCGAAACGAATCTAGTGTCTAGGCAGGCAACTTTTTTCGCAACACTAAGACAACCAACCTAAAAGACAAAAAAAAAAAAAAAAAATTAATTATTAAAAACAAGCAAACCAAAAAAAAAAAAAAAAAAAAATAAAAAAAAATATACATATATATATTTTTACTTTATTCTTCCTCCTTCCCCTTTTCTTAGCAATATAGTGCAAAATTAAGCCAAATTTTTTCCAAAAATCAATAAATTGAAATATAGATATATACAGATACATATATATAAATGTATACAATACAAAAAAACAACAAAACAAAAGATATATACATATTATGTATATAGCAACATGGCCTTCAGATAAAGTGCCGCTAATTGCCTGGAAAGCAACAAGCAGAATTGATCTTATCGATAACGATAACGAACGATATTTGCAAACACCACATACTCCTATCCACCACCACTCATACACATTCTTCACACACAAAAAGATGAGAGAGAATGAGAGAGACTGAACCATAAAGAGAATGAGAGACTGCAACTGCATCCCAGCGATCACGCCTCTTCATCCGATGATCATCAACCCTGGATGAGGAACCAACCGAACCAGCGACAATCAACTCATCATCAACATGGAAGCTCTACAATTCACCAATTGATTAGGGTACTGGTTAAAAAAAAAAAAAAAACAAAAAACCAATTCATAAAAAAAACAAGAAATATTATTATTGCAATTTGACCCCAACAACATATTTTTTTTTTTGCCAATTTTCTCGTACCACCCATTTTCTTACACACATACATACATACATAAACATACATACGTCTCTTTTTTAATTAATAATAATAATATTATATATTACATCCATACAGAAACACACCCACACACAAATACCACAAACATATACCTCTCAATATACCGTTACGAATTAATTCTTAGATATAGATCCGAATACCCATACATCAAACATAAAACTCTAACATTGAATGGCATTCATTGCCCCATTTGGCTAGCCCCAAAAAAGTATGCAAGCCATTCGAAGCTACTCAATCGTTCCCATTCCATCGTTCCGATTTAATCAAATGTTCTCATATTTTATGCGTATTTCATTGCGGCTTATAGCGAACGTAAAAGGATTAAATAAGAAAATATTTCGGCTCTTTAGGCCTCTTTAGAAAGACCTTTTCTTAATACAAATATAAATGTAGAAAAGTAATAACATTTAGCTTTGGTTTAAACTGTTTTCTGTTCACTTTACATATTCATCAAGATGTTCTTCTAGTTAATATTCTTTCAATTTAAATTTTTTACACTAAAAAGTAAAAAGAAATTTCGTCTTGAAGCAAAAGTAAAACTCATATTATCAAGATTTTAAATTAATAAACAATAAATAATTCTGTCAATTGAAAAATAAATATTGAGTAGAAAAGTGACGTCAGTTGAAAACAGATGAAAACCCTAAACTTTTTAGCATTTTTGAAATTAGATTCAGGAATATCATAACATTAACCATCATAATGAGGGTCACCACATCTACATAGTTCATTCATATTGACCTCACTTTGTTCCATTCCATTGAAATCCTTTGTAGAGAAATGTAAAAAACGAAAACCAAATAGAAGAAAAACAGAAACCCAAGATTTTTTTTGTAGTTGCTGCCCGTCGCACCCAAAATCCAGGGGAAAGAAGTGAACACTCTTGAATGCCATCGCCCAAGCAGCGGGTGGGGGAAACAACACACAACAAAGACACATACACACACGCACACACAGATACACATACAAATAAATGGGCAACACGTTTCCCATATTACAGCATCCAAACCCCCCACCACCAACCTTCGTCCAGTACAATGAATAAATAAAAAGAAAGTCGGTTAAAGTCCTTAAGTCTCCTCCGTACATCTAGAAATATAATTTTGCAGCCATACCAAATTAGATTTAGACTCTGAAAACGAAAACGGAAGCGGAAATCATTTCATCATTTGGAAGCTCTTAAAGCGTTAATGATGGGACTCTCTGGTCTACGAACGAGTATGAATTTATTTAAGTATTGCTCGACTTCTGAAGTCTCAGCATTATGCCCAAGAGATATATCATCAACCTACAGATAGTAATCAGAGCTAAATCTAATCGGGTATTCCTCCTGCTGCTTCTGCCTGGTATACCTACATATACATATATGTATGTTGTTTACTCATTATGTTTTCCATTTTGGGGTTTTGGGGATCGGCATATACATACATACTTATATGCCTATATACATATAAATGAAACCTACTCGTATTTATAACTAACCAACATTTAAAATTAAAATTTAGTTTAAGCCAAAGAAAAAAAAAAAGAATATAATATAAGTTAGATTAATTTGCAATAATTTTAATTACTATTCTTAAGAAAAAGAATCGTCCTTGGATATTACTTGACAAGAAGTTTGAATGAGCGAAATAGAATGTGTGTGTGTGTGTGAGAGACAGAGAGAGAGAGAGAGAGAGCGAGAGAGAGAAATGAAGTGAAAGTCTGTGTGTGTGAGAGAGAGAGAATGAAAGTATATGATTGAATTGAGATCGATTTCTGTTTCTACTGACTGTGATCCTGTGTTTCCTTTTTGATCGGGCTATTGCTGATCTTCCCAATGGTTTTTGCTCTTCATCTTGAATTGTGTTCAATGCTTTTTGTATTTTCCACTTTTTTTTTTTGTTTGTTTGTTCGTTTGTTGTGTGGATTTGGAATCAAACATATATATATATATATAATATACAAGTTCATATATGCTTCATCATGTAAGGAAGGGGAGAAAAGGGTTTGGCCGTTTTGAATCTGAATCTGATTGAATGAATGCCCATTATGATGGGGGTGCTCTATTTGAATGATTTGAATGGTCCATGTAATATCCACGATAATTATATCTAGCATACGAATAGAAATCGAAAAACATCTATAATCATAATTATATACGTACATTGTTTATTATCTATATAATATATATACATACAGCAAAGTCCCTTCCAACTGTCTTTTTTTTTTTTTTCAAGATTTTATTTCGACCCTTTTTACGTTTTTCCATTAATTTTTATTTTTCAACATTTTTTGTTTATTTGTTATTATTATTATTATAATTATGATTTTTTTTTTTATTATTTTGGACTGTATTTTTAAATTAATTAATTAATATATTTTTTTCATATTATAACCCGCTCTCTTTTTATCCCAACCCATGCCCATGCCCATGCCCTCGCCTTTTGCCCACGTCCATGACCATGAACATGACCACCCAAAAACCAGCCCACCAAATCCAACCACCTCCACTCAACTCTCTGCCCTTCATTTTCTTGATCGCACATCACATTTGTGCGCTAATTCTTTGATTTAACATAATTTCGTAATTAAATCCATACAATTTTGTTATCTCTATCTCAATCTATTGTAGATGTTGTGAGCAACTTTATGGATACAACAGCAGCTCCATCGAATTCGAATATAGTCGGCAACAGCTCGAGCAATTGGTCGGACAGTGTCAATGTCAACGGCAATGTGAGTGGAGTAGTAGTCAGTGGTGGCAGCAATCCCAACGGTGGCCTTTCGCCAGTGGCCTTGGTGCCTGGTGGCGAAGTAGAGACGAAACATGAAATTGATTCCGGTATGATGCCACCGCCAATAACCACACAAATACCGATGGGTGTGCGACGCTCATCATTGCCCAGTGTGGCTGGGACACCGATGATAACCGATCAGCAGTTGGTCCATTTGAGTGCCGAGGCAGCAGCTCTCAAGAGTGAGCTGCTCGACGAGAATAGTTCGCACAGCAGCCCGGTATCGGTTAACGTAGCTCAATTGACGCCATCGGAGAGCGTGGGTGGTGCCGGGGGTGCAGAGCAGCCTGTCTTGCATCCGGGCAGTCCAAACGGCGCGCTCCAGCAATACCATCAGCAGGCAGCAGCAGCGGCCGCAGTGGCAGCAGTTCGTTTTGCGACACGTAAGACAAGTCTGGATACCATAATGTATGATCAATCGAATAGCTTGCCCGGCTTTCCCAGTGTGGTGGCTCCAGCCACTGCTGCTGCGGTGGCCGCCGCCGTTGACATCGATCCGGCTGCTGTGGCCGTAGCTGTTGAGATGGCCGTCAAGAATGAGATAGTAAAGCATGTGGTGCAACAGCAGCAACAACAGCAGCAGCAACAGCAGCTTATCGAAGAGCTCACCAAATCCACATCGGTGGTCAGTAGCAATGGCACTGTTACCGAACCGGCTGCAGCTCTATTCACCAGATCGGCTGTGATCGATCATGCCCTCACCGATATGCTGCAATCGAAAGTGAATTCGGTAACGGCAGCAACATCGAATGCAGTTCTAGAGCGCAGCCTCTCCTTGAGCTCCACCAATTCGAGTAGCTCACTGACCGGCAGTGAACCATCACCAAATAGTTCGCCACTCTCACAGGATATTATACTCAATTCAGAGCCAGCTGCTGCCCTGGGAGCCGGATTGCCCATGCAACAGCAGCAACAACAGCAGCAGCAGCAACAACAGCAGCAGCAACAGCAAGTGGCAACTGGCGCCACTGGTGCTGTCGATGCCCTGTCCACTGATATAATTATGAATTCCGCTGTCTCACCATCGACAATTTTATGTTCGGCGAATGGCGCTGCCACTGCTGTGGTGCCCAACATTTTGGCTCCCCATCAGGTGACCATGGCCAATTCCATACTCAATGACATTGCTATGCAACCGGAGCCCACCCAGCAGGATGCTACTGTGGCAGCATTGGCCTTGAGCAACATTATGATGAGTCCACCGAATGCCTCTGTAGTCACAGCCGATGCCCTACCCCCTTAATCCCACAACGCCAGCGCTCCAATCGGATCCGGTGGCAGCGACAGCAACTTCAACGGCTGTTAGCAATATGATTCTAAAGGCGGCTGCCGATTTCATTACCACCCAGGAGCAGGAGCAGCATCATTTCCACCATCATCAGCAAACGATGCCCCATCATCCCACACAGCAGGCGGCTGTCCCATCTGCTGTAACGGCAGCAGCAGCTTCCACCGATCCGCTGGTTAATCTGCTTCTGGGCAATCATTCGAGCACACCGGAAACAGCTGCTGTTGCTGCAGCAGCTGCTGTCGAGGCGGCCAACTATCAATCGCTTGCCGTTGCCCATGCCCACTCCCATTCACACTCCCACACCCATCAACATTCGCACTCCCATGCCCTCGCCCATGCCCATGCTCACGCCCATGCCCATACGCACGCGCATTTGCCCGTTGTGCCATCCACACCACAAGAATCTCTCATTGTTGCCTTGGCCACGGAAAATGCTTTACAAAAAGTCGGTGGCCACCGCCGCTGTGACCACCAATGGTGCCGTTATGACTCAACAGGCCTCGACGCCGGCAACAACTGCTGGCAGCATTCTGCCCGCCGCTGTTGGAGCCGTAGCTGCTGCCGCAGCTGTACAGCAGGCAGTCCAACCGCCGATACCACAGGAGTTAACCACAATGTCGGATCAGGATCTGATTAGTTACATAAATCCGAGTACCTTCGATCAGCGTGAGTATTAAATATATAAAAACTAAAGAAAACTAAAGTCAATTTGTTGTGTTGCGAACTGCTTTTAGGTTTCTTTTGAATAACATTCGTTTCGATTTCAAAGCAGTGCGATTGGTTTAGTTTAAATCGTTTCGATTTCTTTTGTTTTAATTCTTATTGTTTCTCATTCGTTTCTCTCCTTTCGTTGCAGTTTGAACACATCCGTTTGGCCGATCATCAAATTAAGTCTGTGGCAATTTTTTTTTCTAATCTAAGTGTAATGATTTCTGCACATAATGTTACCTAATATTACTTCTCTACACAGGCTTAGGAACTAAGCATAGATAATAGATACAGATACATATATGGATGTAGATGAGGATTTAATGATGGATATATATTAAATGGTGACCACCTCAGAATCACTCCCCTCCCTCCTTACCGCACAAAACACATGGGAAACAAGAATAACGTTTTTGGTGTTTAATTTTTTTTTTTTTTTTTTTTTATAATTTCTATTATGACTTTATATTGTAATTACTATTATTATACGATTGAAATTTTTTTTGTTCTGTTAATTATTGATTTTTTAAGCGAAAGTCAAATTATCTCAAAAATGATAACGACTGCCATATACCCTACAAAAAAAGAAAATGAAAGAAATGAAAAAAGGAAAACAAAATTCGACCATGAAGAAATAAATTTTATATTTATGCACATGTACTGCTTATTATTATTATTATGAATACGTTTTTTTCTTTTTCTTTATTATTTCTCTGTCGGTGAAGTTGAAGTCTGATTTGTAAATTTAAAAAGAGCATAATTATTATAATTACTATTATTATTATTATTATTTTACTTTTTTTTTTGGGGTTGACGAAAACATATAGGGGAGAGAGAAATTGTATGTATTTAATTTACAATATATAATTTATAATCTACGAATATGAAAATGCGAAAATTCCAAAAGACTTTTTTTATTTAAACAAACAGAACATTATAAAAGAAAAAAACAAATACCTATAAAAAAAAACTACAAAAGGAAGAGGAAAAAAAGAAATGTAAGGAAGAAGTCAAACAAAATGTTTTTTTTTTTATATATATCTATATACCTAAATATCTGTTAAAGTTACAAAAAATATTGAACTAATATTATTATAAAATAATGCTTATATTATTATTATTATGTTTATGATTATGATTATGAATACAACTATTATTATTCTTGTTATTAGAAGTTGTCTAACGTGATTAAATGATATATAGATGTAATTATATAAGTTTCAAAACAACGGAGTTATCCAACACTGTAGGAGCAAAGAGAAAAGTGCTGCAAAATACTCGTTTCATTTTGCAGTTCAGCCCACATATGTACATATGTACAGGGTGGGCCAAAGGAAGTCATCCGATGCTGTTTGGCTTTTAGAAGAAAATGAGAGCCAAACAACATCGGATGACTTGTTTTCGCCCACCCTGTATATGTATGTACTATACATATATACATATGTACATATACGATTCTAAATACTTGTGCAACAAATTGTATAGCTTTTACTGTGTACCACATCATTATTTACATATATCATATCTATGTATATGTATGTACTATATACAGTGTTTCCTTTTTTTGCTTGTTTGTTTGTGTGTAATGAGAAGCGCAACGAAATGAATCGATTTAATTGGAGAGCAGCAGAATGAAAATAAAATGAATTCGAAAAAATTATGCATTTGTAGAACCCACAAACTAATTTACCTATATAACCATACGAATTTTCTCAAAACTGAAGAACCTGTCTAAAAAATTGTATAAAACTTGTGAATCTTGTTTTAAATTCCAATCCGCCCCCCTATCTATCGTTTGACTCTTCCAAAGTTGTAATCGATATTACTTCGATATGAGAACATATCGATATAACATAACTTGCCCCCATTTGCCAATCGAAATCGCAAAGAGCAACGATAAACAGTAAATACGTAAATCATGGGTTTCACACGATTTTAATGTAAACTAATGAGAACCAAAATACAAAGAAATACAATCTCAAAGATTGTAAAACTACCGAAAATAATCTATAACTTTACCTGAATAAAAGAATGAATGTATTTTTGATGTCTTTATTTTTGCCATTGAGCAAAATATACACTAATATTTATGTATTTGATACAGAATAGATTGGTGTAACTGATGAATTAAACGCGTATCAATTAAAAAAACAAGAAACAAAATATTGATTGTTAAATGTTGTTCAAACCAATACAAGACAAATAAATCCAAAATCAAATGCTTATATGGTACTACATACCGATGTATGTATGTATATGTATGTATGTATGTATGTAATAACGAATATTATAGACGATCCCTGAAAATCGCAATTAAAGCAAAAAAACATCAAGATTAAATTGCCGCCGATTCGTTATCTCTATTTTTGAATGTGAAATAAAATGTGTAAACGGAAAAAAAAACAACAAAATCAATGGCATTCTTATTAACCAAAGAAGGTTGCAAGTCCAGGGCCATAAAACGACAACTTTCTCCCGGACAATGTATGCTAGTATTGGATCGAAAAACTTAACCTTAGATGAAACTGACTCCTTTTTGAATAAGTAAACAATTTTAATTACACACTCATTCATTTGATCATCAACAAGTGAGGCGGTTATCTAGTGAATCCGTCAACAAGTGAGACGGTGAGTAGTGAGTAAAAGAACAGGTGAGTGAACGAGTGAGCAAGTAGAAAAGAAATAAGCAAAATGAACGTTTTGCCCTCACTAACTGAAGGAAGTTGTTCGTTTATGTTCACCAACTCATAAGGTACATCAAGTTCGATTAGGAATCCCCTCTTTACAGTCTCGTCGGTCCTATGAATGTCCATGTTAGATACCACCAATATTCTAGTGATGTAAAAAGAAAGAAAAGAAAGAACAAAGAAGTTAAATCAAAACATCTGGCTAAAATCTTGATCTTTTGATGTTTGTCCGATGTTTTCTGAATTTGAAAAGTTCACTTTTTTTTAACAAACTTATGCTCTCACTAAGCTTTTTAAAATTATTTAAAAAATCATTATTAAATCATCAAAGGATTTACCAATAGCCTTTTTTATGGTGAGCCATATCTTTCAATAACAATTAAAATGAGGTAAGTAAGTCGACTCGACGTCTTGGGTATACCATGCACCAGGTGACACAAATATTTAAAATTTCGAAAACCAAATGTATGTCTGTTAAATTGTTTTTACATTTCATACCATATCCTATCTCGCTCACTCTAGCGCCGCCACTAGCTAACGGCCAATTCTGCCCTTATGAACCGCGTTGTAAAATACTTTCATTCGCATGTTTCTAGTCCGATTTCCATAAAATTTGGTGGTTTGGTAGAAATAGATAAGATTAATTGGTCTGACGAATTTGTTATAGCTTTGTTATTTTTTGAGAAAATTAGTTTTATTTCATTTGCGGGGGCGAAAGTGGGCGTGGCAAAAAGTTTGAACAATTAGTTTCTGCGCGCTAACTAAACGAGTATATAAACCAAATTTAATATCTAGCAGTTATACTTTTCAGAAACACAGTTTTATGTAAATTCGGGAGGCGTAAGAGGGCGTGGCCAAAATTCCAATTAACTCTATACATTTACATACTACACGAGTATACATACCAAATTTGGTGGCTCTAGCTGTTATAGTCTCCGAGATCTGCGTGTTCATACAGACGGACGGACGGACAGACCGACATGGCTAGATCGACTCGGCTGTTGGTCCTGATCAAGAATATATATACTTCATGGGGTCACCCTGAAGGTGCATGGTATAAAAAGTATCCCGTTTTGGATTAGACAACTTGTTTTCTCTGTTAATTGCCAAATTTGATAAATGACAACTAACCCCTGCTTTGGCAAAACATCGATACATTGCTAAACATCGCAACCAACAAAAATATCGGGAAACATCGATAACCAGACTACAAAACTCGTTTTCGCGTTCTTTTTCCCAACGATTCTCGCAACCTTTGATTTTTGGATACATATATTTGACTCGATATATCTAAACCAAGGTACTTTAACGATTTTTAAACATTTACCAAAAGATAAACTGGATTTAATACAATAATTCTAATCTTTTACTTGGAACTAAAATTTAACAAACAAAATATATTCGTAAAATTGAATCGTTAACAATTCTTGAATTTATCAAGAAATATCCTGTACATAATGTTAAAAAAAGAAACTGATCTCTTATAGATGATTATTTTGCGGAACGATTTATTTACAATAAAGAAAGAATTACTCAAATTTGAGCCGAAATAAAAGAAGTGTTGAAGTCGAAGAGATACAGATGGATGGGTAGGCTCAAAGGGATTGTAATCAATGCTCTGCCAGGTTAAGTCTCTTTAATGATTTGCGGTTTGAAGTCCGGTTCGCTGGCCTTTTGAAATGATTCCGCATACAAGGGCAATCGTTGGGTCATGCGGAATCCCCAGAAATCTTTAACCTGGCGGCATAAATTCAAATCCATTTCGGTAATCAAAAGGCCATCCCGACTGCGTGATAAACTCTATGGATGAAGAAGGTAATCAATAATGCAACCAATCTTAGTGTTCGACATAAAATGAACTTACGGGAGTCCTGGAACCATCGGGAGCAGCCACATATGTGGATCCGTAGAAGGGTCCAAAGTCTTTGTGGGCCTTTTGTCCATCACCGGATGTATACTCATTCGGAAATTGTTCGATGCCAACACGATTAATGGGCACCGTGAAATAGCTATTGGCTATGGCCGCATTCCTGGCCTCAATGCTCCACAAGGGCTCCGAGAGTCGTCCAATTGTGGCCGATGGATTGAAAACGATTTCAGCTCCATTCAGACCAAACATCATCCAGTTTTGTGGATGATGTCGACCATAGCAAATGTTAATGGCCAATTTACCGAATTCCGTCTCAAATACAGGATGCCCTGTATTCCCCTCATAATAGTAGGTCGACTCATTGAAGTCGCCGACGCGGGGAATATGATTTTTGCGATGCTTTCCCAGATATTGGCCACTGTTTGAGATGACCACAGCTGTATTCCATATGGTCTCCCCATGCTCCACATCTCGTTCCAGTATGGAGTGTATGATAACCATGTTGTATGCCTTGGCCAATTCGCTCAGCATTCTAGTGGTCGGTCCATGTTCAGCCTCCTCGGCAAACTCACACCATGGGAATTTCTCGCGCGTACAAAATGCAAATGGCATAGCTAAAGCGAAATAAAAAGGAAAGTATTCAATTCATTCAATGTTTTTGGTCCATTGCCTTCTTCATTACTCACTCCATGCCTCCTGTGTGCAGATCACATTACATTTGGCCTCAGCTGCCGCCTTGATTATGATCTTCACCTTGTTCCAAATGGCTTCGCGTTGCCTCTCGATCGGTTCTGTGGTGGACAAAACTATGGAATTCTGTATGGCTCCCACACGAACCAAACGTGGTCGACGTGTTTGCTCTGGCCGAGCATTAAACCGATAGCCCTTGATCTCAAAATCATGTTCTTTGGCCAAATCAGTGGCACTTGCAGGAATTTCCAGAATCTGTCTAAGAAAAGCAAAAGGCACAAATAAAAAAAGATATTCCACGATGGGTAAACAAAATTTCGACATTTCCCTTTCCGTATCGGAATGGTTCGACATGTATATACACACATATGAATATAATACGTTCATACATACATACATATATGTAGAATTATGTGCTATATTTAAATGTTAGCCGTTGAGAACATGTGACACGCTGAAATTATTATATTTGTCCAGCTAGTTTATCAATGGAACTTCAATAAACTAAGCCAAAAACCATGGAAATCTATTTTTAAGTTTCATATCAGGCATTGCACTAAGTTATCACACTTAATCCTCAGACTAATTGATAAGAGAGATCGTTGGGTACTTACTCCTCCTCAAGGCCATACAAAATGCGTTTAACCTCCTTCAATTCAGCAGGGGGCAAATGCTTCTCCAAGCATTCATTGAGTGATTGTAATTCGAATTCGGACATTGTATTCAAATGTAAAACAATTTCAACAGCAAAATATCAAATCGAATGTATATATAAAATCCGCTTCTACGAGTTTTTGTTGTTTTTTTTTTGTATTTTCTATTTTGTTTTGGCTTGCCGAGAGAGAGAACTACTGACAACCACTCTCGATGGGTGCTCGTAGTGGAATGTATTCGGTCCAATCACAGGTCCACATATGTCTCTGACCACCCTCTGATCCCCCCACGATCATACGATGCTCTAGAAGAGATACACACACACACTCTCATGTTATGGTCGCCATATGCTTGGATCTGGCCTTGTTGACCTTGGGCCTCAATTATGCATAATTCTGGGAGTTAAGTATATTACAAAAATATTTCCATTTTAATTGATGGCAACCTGCAACTGAGAAACTGCCCTTAGGCCCAACATGGGGTTAATAATGAAACTCATTTTCTGCTCCTCTCTCTCTCTCTTGCATACTATCTCTCTTTTGCCCTTCCCCTCTCAGTTGCTGGCCGTGCACTATGGGAGCAAAAGACAATATTTTTGAATTCGACTTGAACATTTTCTTTGGCGTCATATTGTTATTAAGGAATACAAATTTTTGGATATATTGCCTTACCCACTATGGGTAAAACACCCTTAAATTTGATATAAATTACACAGACCGACATTTTTGAGGTCATAAATACGTGTTCTGAGATCAATACTAATTGAGGTCTGTTGATCACCACTCTATACCTAGTATTTCTACATCAAGTCAGGTTTTGGAAAAAAATGTTTAAACATTTTAAGTAATTTTAAGTAATTGCATTTGCAATATTCCATTCTATAAATTTGTATCTTTATTTTATAGGACGGCCTAAAAGTATACCTCAAAAATTATCTCAAAGTTGCGGGGGTCGCTTCAAATATATTTTGATCTTAAGCAATCGATTTCAACACGTTTTACAGTAAATCGCCTTGCTCTTGCCTTAACGGAAAAGGAATTAATACATAATTAAAATTATTATATTAATTTTTACGTAGAGGGCTTTTTCCTGGTTGTCTCTATAGACAGTTTTTTTCCCCAATTAAATTTTTGGGGGAAAATGCACTGTTTTTGTGGCCGGTGTTGGCTTTGCTTATATTGCTTTAGGAAATGTGAAATATTTGGACTGTTGGTGATCAAGAATTTCCACAAGCAAACGGAAAATAAACTCGTCCTATTAATATCGATATTTTTGCCAGTGATATTTGGTTTGACATTGGTGCTCTCTGGCTATTCGATTGAAAACGAGCCAGAGAAGAAATGGATACAATACAATGCTGTGTCTGTGGAGAAGTGAAATTTTAAAAAAAAAAATGGGCCAAAAAAAAAAAAAAAAGAGAAGGGAAATTTTAAATAAATAAAATAAAAACTTTTTAATATTATATTTAAATTTAAAAAAAATTTTTTTTTAAACAAAAAAAAATTTTCCCCCCCCCAAAAAAAAAAAAATTCAAAATTTTTTTGTGGGGGGGGGGGGATATTTTTTTTTTTTCCACCCCACAAAATCCCTTCCTTATATAGGAAAAAAAATTTTTTTCCCCCCCCCCCGAAAAATAAAAAAAAAATATTTTTTTTTTTTTAAAAAAAAAAAAAAAAAAAAATTAATTTTTTTTTTCCATTAAAATTAAAAATTTTATATTAAATTCCCATAAATTTTTTTTTTTATAAAAAGTTTTTTTGGGGTTTGTTTTTTGATGATAAATTTTTAAAATAATTTTTAAAAAAAAAAAAAAAAAAAAAATACGTACGTGAGGGATTTATACCCTTGCAATATTATGTAAGTTACACTTATTTGGAAATGTCAGTCATGGCTAAGACAAAACCATTGCCAAAAGTCAATTTGCGACGATTCGATAGGAATCCAAATATTGTTTGGTTGTTTACCGAGGGTCTAGACAAATTGAATGTATTGGCCTTGATTGTTGGATTTATATTTCCGGTAACCATATTAGCCAAGGTAATTCAATGATCGAATTCAATTTTACATTAAATATTCTCACCTCTTTCCCACTGGGTCTTCAGCAAATTGTTGAGGAACGTGAAACTGGTCAAAATTTTGGTCTACAAATCAATAATATTACCATGAGACTGCAAAAAGCTGCCTGGTATTTTAATGGCATTTGTCAATTTCTAATAACGGCCATTTTGTTGGCCACGATGCTAAAGGTATGTATCTTTGAATAACTAGCTTTCGATAACGGTTTTTTACATACCATTTGATTGCGAATGGACTGAAATTTCAGAAACAAAGGGAAAATTCTTATAGTGGCACCCTCACCATTCCCCCTAACACGATCAGCTCATACTTTCTGATTTTATTCGGTTCTTTTCCACATTAAATACTAACTTTAAATTTGTTATTAGATGATCAATAATCTGATTGGTTGCATATTTACTTCAATTAAAACTCTTTTTCCATGGCTCAGGAGCAAGTATTTTGGCATAAGGATACAAAATTCAGTTAAAAATATCGAATTTGAGCTTTTTCAGATTTCTACAAAATGAAAGGAAAGGAAGTGAAAACAAATAAAAATGAAACTAAAGTATAAAGACATATCGTCTTCTTGCCTGCTTCAATCCGATCTTTATAACCTCCAGAGTTGGTGTCAAATCAATTAATTCAACCTTAATGGCAATCCATACTTAGCAACTTATTATCTCCCTTAGATATTATTAGGGACTTGGGCGTACTTATGGACCATAAATTAACTTTAAATCCTTATATTTCTACTACTGTTAGTAAAAGAAGTCCAGTCCAAAGACTGATGATCTGTACACAACCAAAATTCTATTTACTTCATTAGTCCGACCTATCTTAGAGTGTATATGAGTCGCCAAAGTAAATTTGAATCAGTTTAACAGAAACTTTTGCCTTTTGCTTTTCGTAGTCTAAATTGGAATCGCAATGTCAATTTTCTATCGTACTCCAGTATGCTTATTTCAATCAATCATCCTTCTCAAATTTACCGTGAAGTAAGGGTGAAATAGACTCTCCTGAGCTATTGAACCAGTTATATTTATTTGTACCCTGTAGATCAACCACAAATTTTATTCCTCTATCTTTAAAACATTGCACCTCTAACTATGCTTGGAAGAACCTTTCGGAGTTCCATTTGCTTTAGCTCGCGCGAAACAGGCTATGTCCTGGTGTCGTATGGGACACTTGAACGTACTTCGCATTGTACGATTTTTTGTTAGCAGATAACAGTATAATTATTTTAATTCGCAAAGCACAAGTATTTGAATTTGAATTTCTGAAGACAAGCACGTTTAATATTATTCCACCACATTTATAGGATGCAAAAACCAACAACTTTAAATTTTGGGATATTCTCTGACACAAAAAATAAACCAGTTGAGAATTATATGTAATTGTTAAAGTCCTAGATGTATTTAGCTTAGTTTGTTCTTTCTTTTTCATTGCAGCTTAAATGGAATGGCCAACGGGCAGCCATAAGGAAGTGTCCTTTGCAATTAATATTCTTGTTTTTCATATCCTATGTGATATCGGCCATGGGTTTTGTCATCCTAATGTCTGCCATAATGCGTACCACCAAAATGACTGTGGCCCTTGTGCCAATATGCTGGCTCCTCACCTGCTTACCATTCCTGTCCGCTCAGTCATTCGATACCGAGTGGTCCAATATACTTTTCATGTCATCAACGATTCTTCTTTGCAATGTCATGTTTAGCCATGGTCTAATTAAATTGTTGCGTTTCGAGGAGTTTACCACACCATTAACAACTGATCAATATCTATACTCGAACATTATGTGGCACGAGCACACTTTGATTATGGTGATCGGTTACTTCTACGTACAGACTGTTATCTATATACTGGTCGCCCTCATTGTGAATGGCAATATTTTCCCATGTTTGGTGAATACCCTGAAAGGTAAACATTTCAGAAAATTATGGCACTGTTTGCGTAGAATGGTCAAGAAACGTCAGCGTAAACGGCAAAAAGGCTCGCGAAAAGGTTGTCAGATTAAGAGCTGCCGAATCGCGAAGAATATCTGAGATAACCGATAACAGGGAAAGATTCACTCGTGCAACAGTATTCGTAAGTAAGGAACGCACCAAACTGAAATCTGCATCTTCAGTGTCTATATCTTCGACGGGAACAGCCGACACACTTGTCAAACAGTCTGACGAGAAGACAGTTAATGACGCTGCACAAGGCAACAGATTTTGGGCCTGGTGGGACACATTTTGGAAAAAGTATCCGCCTCCACAACCCCCCAGATACGCATCCAAACGATGAGGTACGACAAACTGAATACGAAAAGTTTCAAAAATATGGCATTGACACGACAACTGACAAGGATAATTATGGCGCTGACACTAATCTGAATTCGGTGAACCCATCCCAGGTGGATGACATTTTCTCATCTCCGATCATTGAGTTCTCTCATGTGTGGAAGAAGTATACCAAAAGTTATGTGGTCAAAAATTTTTCACTCAAAGTATTTCAAGGTAAGTGGATGAAAAAGTGATGAACAAACGAAACAGCTAATAAATTTTTACGCATTTTATGATGAGTTTGAATTTGAACCCCTTTCTAGTCGTTAGTTTGTTAAGTTCTTAAATATTTACCTTATAAGAAATAATTATTCATTCCTCCTTTGTCCTTATTTTGGATTAAAAGATGAAGTGGTTGTCGTTCTGGGTCACAATGCGAGTGGCAAGACAACTCTGATGAAAATACTATCTGGCGAGGTTCAACCCACAATCGGCAAAGTCTATATCTCTGGCCACAATGTGGAGAAACACAAATCAAAGGCGTTTGCCAATGTGGGCATGGCAATTCATCATATTGATCTTTTTGGCGAGTTCACATTAGCCAATCATCTGATGTACTTTTGCCGATTGCGTGGCCTGCGACGTCGCCAATCGCAGTCGGATGTCGAGGCTTATGTGAAATCACTGGAACTGGAGGATATTCGAGATAAGCCGGTAAAGTCATTAACATCCGGCCAGAAGCAACTACTGCAAACATTGTGCGCATTTGCCGGACGTACTAGGATCGTGTTGCTTGACAAACCACTCGAGGGTGTCGATGAGCATAAGATGCGTTTGTTTTTCAATTTTGTTGCCGATCAGAGAGCGGATCGCACAATATTCTTGACCACAAACAATCCAAAGGTAGCCAGCAATTTGGCTGATCGTGTGGCCATATTGGTAAAGGGATATCTGCATTCGTTTGCCACAGAAAAGAGTATATTCCAAAGGTACAAGGATGCCTATCGTTTGGTGGGTTCATCATCCTCATATTTGCACATTTTCACAACTCTTTCTCTTGGCAGATGTTTCATGTTAAGGAATCATGTGATACTGTCAAATTGAAGAAATATTTGATATACTATATACCCAAAATAGAACTGGAATCGAACATAGGCAATACGTTTGTATATCTAATTAAATTCAGTGATTTAATCAATATCGTTCAATTGTTGGAGGAGTTGCCAACCCGTCTTGAGGACTTGCAATTGGTTAGTTACCATGTAATTGAATCCAGTCTAGATATCATTATGTTCAATGCCCTGACATATGAAGGAGTTGTTGGCAAAGAAGGAAGACAATACGGCGCAGAGCACTTCAGAAACAGCAATCGAAAAACGTCATTCAAGACCTTTGCATCCAATACGGACGTCCTGGAAAGTGTAGCCCAAAAGATTCGACGCATCGACGAGACTCATTTAATGATTAGAAAAAGTCAACGTTTGGGTGGCATTCGATTGATCTTGGCCCACATTGGGGAATTGCTTAAAAAACGTTTTCTCGTCGATATCAGACACAGTGTGTTGCCTGCATTTCAGGTATTTCTGCCCATTCTACTGGCCGTGTGGACCCTCAGTGAGCCATATTTGAGATCCGTTCGTCATGTCTTGCCCACAACGTACTTTAACTTAAGCCAATATGAAGCTTCCTCCATCAGTCTAATGCAACAAAAAGGCCCACATACCGAACCCATCGATGCAGCCATTCAACACTATATGAAAGAACCGATTGTCCATCAATTGGCTGCTGATATCGATCTCAGGGAATATATACAAAGTTATATATCGAAGAATTTTATATTAACTGACATGAAATTTGTGGTGGCTGCTATTTTTTCTAATGATACAGTGGAGGCGTTATTCAACTTCGATTTACACCGCTCTGCGCCGCTTAGCGTGTCCCTGGTCATGGATGCCCTGGCCGTGTAAGCCAAGCTAAATTCCTTACCTAACCCTATTCTTATTGGCTTTTTCTACAATGTTTGCAGTGGCTATGTGAGTCCCGAATCAAGAATCATTGTGCACAAGGAAACATTGCCCTACGCCACTATCCATAAAGTTGCCCTACAGTCTGGTCAGAGTACTCACGACTTTGTGTTCAAGCTCACAATGTGCTTTTGCTTTTGTTGCATTTGGGCCCTGCCTCTGCTCAATATCAGCCTGAGTCGTGGCTATCGCTATGGACGAATCGAACTGTTAGCAGGCATGAGTCAAGGGACTCTAATGGTGGCCACCCAGATCTATGGCTTGTTAAAGGTGTTTGCCGGACTTTTGCCCATAAATGCTGCACTTATCATATTTCGCTATAAACTTCTTATGAATGTGGATAACTATTGTGAGTATCATATACATACAAACATACAGTGGCCACTATTTTTGGTTTTCGAACTTTGATTTTGATTTTCTTGGCTCACAGAAAACTTTATGAATATATTTTTTCAGTAATTTTTTGGTTATTATATTTAAATGTTGACTTGTAAACATTCATGTTTGTGAACAAAAAGACATTAATTTCGGCTGGACAATAGTTAAGCACTTTCTTTCGAAAATCTTTTATATTATGGATACAAATACATGTCATCTTCCTCTTATTTAAAGAAGTTTTAGATCTAGGGAATACAAGATTAACCAAACATTTTTAATTAAGGTCCAGCAATCGTTTTTGGGCCAATCGAAATATCGATAAAATCATAATCATAGTGGCCACCCCTGTACATAGAAACGTTATTTTCAAACAGTCTTTTTGAGACTCTATTACCAAACGAACCAACCAAAATCAGTCTATATGCTGATTGACTTATTACGACTTCATTTTTGATATACATTTAATTTGTAAGACTGAAATTGAAAGGGTTAAGAGTTCATGCTACATAAGAATTTTCTACTTAAAACGCCTACAAAACCCCTTAAATATGCATTTAGTTAAATAGAAATAGAACTAGAAATAGAATAGAACATATTCGTTGATTACAAACATTTATTATCAAAGTTTGTGTACAGATGTTCAAGTCTCTTTGCTACTAATTGAATTTTGGATCTTTGGTGGAGTTCATTTGTGGAAATATGTCAACGCGTATAATATATCCTTTTCGGGTAATCATGAAATAGTACAGTTTGAATTTATATTTTTATATTATTTCCGTTTTTGAAAATTACTGACCGTCTTCAGAATCATGTTTTTGGGTGTTTGTGGCGTTAATTAATCCATCCATTGTGAATGTGATGTCATTATGATACCAATTTAGATTATTTAGGGCGAAATTAAGTCCAATAAAGCTTTGTGCAGATCCTCAATCTGAAAAGCGTAGAGCGACTACGTATAAGTACAGTGGTGCTCATAGACATAAGCCACAAGACTTCAATCGACCATTTAGACGAAAATAAAGATAAATTTTTGTTTCACACCTCCAATTTTTTGTGTCACATTAGTTCTATATATCAGTGTTATAATAGAAGAATAACCAAGTTATAAAAATATATATTTGACGAAAAATTTTAAAAATCTGAGACCATCTCCAAAATGGCCTGCTCACATACTTAAGCCACCATGAGCTAAAATCGCCAAACTTGTGCTTTTTCGAGGAAAGTTGTGCTAGATATTTTCTAAACTAAAAATATTGAATACTAAATACGTTTCCCAAAACAATTTGACCGCTATTGCTAAAAAAAAAGAATACAAAACCGGCCAAAATAAAGCTAATATAGTAATATTACGAAAAAAACACAAGTATTCTACAAATTTGTAAGACTTTACATTTTTCGCGTGGGAAAGTCAGTAATGCCATTGCACTTTATAAGAAACATGGAACCTGTAAAAAATTCCACTTGAAAGGCCCAGAAAAACCACTTTAAACGACGATAGACGGATTGCCGAAATCAGTAAAGCCGATCCTTTCTTGACTTCGACGAAAATCAGAGCTCAAATTGTGGCAGATTATGGCGGGAATTTGTCAGCTCAGACCATAAGAAGGCGACTAAATGAGTTCGGGTTCTATGGACGCATTGTCCAAAAAAAAAAAAACATTGCTATCCATTTAGATATGTTAAAAATCATCTATAAATTACCAGAGAGCATATTCAAAAAGGTCCCAATTTTTTGGAACGTGATTGTTTGGAACGACGAATCCAAGTCTTATGTCTTTGGAGTGATGGTATACCATATGTAGGACGTCCTCCCAACAAACAATTGGACCCCAAATCCCCAAACAAGACCGTTAAACATGGTGGCGATTCGATTATGATCTGGGGCTGTTTCACCTCATCGGGCGTAGGTCCCCAAGTGAAGATAGAAGGCATTATGAATGGCGAAATGTACAGGGACATCCTTATTAACAATTTATCTGGAGACTATGCCGATAATTTGCCACTTTCCTGGATATTTCAACAGGACAACGACCCGAAACGCTGCAGCAAGAAAGTCAAGTTGTGGCTTTAACAAGAGACAATCAATGTTTTGCAATGGATACAGCATAGCCCTGACTTGAATCCTGTAGAGAACTTGTGGGGAATTCTTAAACAAGTCGTTGGACAAAAAAAAAAAACCGCGCAAAAAACCGATTTGTGGCGAATTTTGCAAGAGGAGTGGAAGAAAATCACCCCTCAACAGTGCGCACGTCTTGTGGACTCAATGCCAAAGAGTTGCTCCACTGTTCTTAAGCAGAAAGGTCATCCAACTGAATATTAAAGTAAATTTATCAAAAGTATAAGCAATATTGGCCAAATTTTCACTTTTTCAACCATTTTCTCCCAGGCGGCTTAAGTATGTGAGCAGGCCATTTTGGAGATGGTCTCAAATTTTTAAAATTTTTCGTCAAATATATATTTTTATAACTTGGTTATTCTTCTATTATAACACTGATATATAGAACTAATGTGACACAAAAAATTAGAGGTGTGAAACAAAAACTTTTCTTTATTTTCGTCTAAATGCTCGATTGAAGTCTTGTGGCTTAAGTCTATGAGCACCACTGTATATATAATGTCTGTGATGTCTGGTTTATTTCTTTTAAATATGTATTATTTAGTAACCCCTTCCTCACTACTAACCAATTTTCTTTGCTTCTTCTGACCACTATATTATTACAGTAATCTATGTGTATATAGTCATATCTATCGTCTTGTGTGTTCTATCGATTAATAATTTCATTAGTATTTGGATAATGGATGTCCAAATTGGCTATGTATTGATATTGATATTTCATTGTTCGGGCATATTGTTGTATCTATTGTTTTATGAGTTCAAAACCTTGGATGCAGATAACTTTGGCCTTATGATTCTCGATTTGCATCCATTGTGTGCTCTTATGCATAATTTGTTTCGTATGTATAAAACGTCGTTGACGCGGGAAATGTGTCGCGATCGTCAGACATTTGCCACAAGTGTCTACTTGGAACTATGTAAGATTGAGCCAAATTGTTGTGGTAAATACGATCAATTTTCCATTAATCAATGTGTGCAATGTGAATTGAAATTATGATTTACATTTTTCAGAAATAAGATTGCAAAAGTTTCAATACTTTAATTATTTGCTGCCAACTCATCTGTTAATATTGGTAATGTGGTTTTCGCTCTATATTAGACTGAAATGGAAGTGTCTCAAACATAAACGAAAGGATGAGAAACTCTTCCGGGATAGTGAGTATGTGATATGAAGATTAGACAAGTTAATTGTCAGCTCCTAGCTGGTTTTGTTTTTCTTCTTTCCAAATAGTCCCGATAGCAAATACGATCAGGATATTTTGCATTTGAAGCAACGCCAAGACTTGGATAATACATGGATTAATGAAAAGACACGTGTCCGTACCGTAGAACGACCGAATATCAAGGATAAAGCGTTGCATGTGGAAAATTTGGGAATGTTCTTTGGCCTCAGAGTTGTGCTAAAGCATATGAACTTTATGCTAGAACGGTAAGTTTATAGATTTAGATGTGGAACCGAAATCAATCAGTCCCTGCTGTATACAGCAATCAAGTGATGGCCATATTGGGACGGAATGGTTCCGGCAAATCGGTTCTGTTCAAAGCGATTTTGGGTATATTTCCGACACCGAGTAGTGGGCATATAACCAGCTATCATAAGGGCACATATCAGTTGCATGAACATGAGGACTATAAGCATTTCGGTTATAGTGCCCAGGATGACGATATCAAGGATGGCCTCACCGTGATTGAAGCATTCCAATTGGTCCTACTCATACGAGGTGTTAAAAGCGCAAATGTGAAACGAGATGCTCGAACATTGTGTCAGGTCTTTGATTTGTATAAATTTCGTTTTCATTCATTAACCTATTGCAGTCGCGGAGTGATGAAACGCTTAAGTATCGCCATTGCCATGATAGGCTATGCTGGGCTCATACTCCTAGACGAACCATTTGCTTATCTGGATATTATAAGCCAACGTGTTCTATATTATTTAATACAGAATTTGTGCAGTCATGGTCGAGCAGTGCTGTATACCTGTTCGGATTCCCATTTTGTCGAGCCGGCCCATCGTTGTGTTACCCTAAATCAGTTTGGGCGCATGGAGGGCATTGGCGAGCGTTTGCAATTGCAACAGAATGTATCATATTTCCACTATTATCAGATTGAGGTGCGTTTTAATTTGCGTAGTGTGATGCAACTTGTCTTGGCCCTAGAAACCAATGATGAAAGCCAATTCGATGTGTCCACTATTCAGCCAGACGATGTAAATTCTATCGACATCGAATCTGAATTGGAATCTGAATCGCCCAATAAGGAAGATTGGGAAATCGAGTTTGATGACTCAGTTGATTCAAGTATATATGAACTAGATCAGGAATCGAGTGTCGATCAAACCCGATGGGAAAGTAATAATCGTCTCAAATATTGGATGGTCTATAGACTTATTGATAATATCTTTCCTCATGCCATTATTAAGTAGGTAGTCCTCCCCCAATCTCATCCAATCACATACTTAAGTCAACCGTTGTGTTTTTTGTTTTGTTTTTTATTATTTACAGAAAGATAAGTTATCAAACAGCTTGCTTTTGGCTCTCGAGTAAAGAGTATAATATTGCCAACGTCTTGGTCACTCTGCATAAAAATCGGCATACATTCTATTCGTATTCGATAACACCGCCTACAACTGATTCCATATATCGAAACCTAACGCATACACAAAACAAATGAAATCCATGGGATGAGGGACATTTCAATTGAAGATAAACTACAATATAATATAAACTTGCCCATTCGTTTGTTAAATATCTATATCGACCTCTTTGAATTCGATTAAAACTCTGATTAAAACTCTGAGAGAAATATGTACGTAAAGTCAGTGCCGGATTAGCCAGTAGTAGCAAATGCGCAAACAAGATTTTTAATCATTGTTAATTCAGTTACCAAATTGCAGTCTAAGCAGTATACAGTCAGTCGGAAAAGTATTTGTCTCTAGGGGTCCTCTTTTATTTAAGCTGGTTGTTGCTCGATAATTTAACAATGAGATCAATCGTTTTTGCAAAATTTTACATTTATTTAAATGAATTTTACATGAGTTTATTTAAAAGTTCAATACTTTCAATTTTTTTCAAAAGTATTCGTATTAACTTTTCCTCCTAAATCTAGAAACTAATACTAATGTCTAAATATTAGTATGTCAGTCATATTGGCAATGGCATATTGGCAACGATTCCACTAGATTGCGGCATTTTCCTTCCGTAATCTATCTGCCTTGCGTTCATTTTTCCAAGAAACCTTGTGCTCCTAGACCTTAGCTTGAGGTGGGCCCACAAAATCTGCATGGAGAATACATCTGTACCCTGGAGAGCAGATTTAGGGTATTTAAATACATATGTATCTGCTTTCCATCGACAAATATCAAAACGACTTGAGCCGACATGCACCTCAAAATCAAAGATATTCGCCGTTAATAACCTTTTGTTTTTTAATGTTTCTTAGTTTAAGATCTTCTCAAGGGTTACTTTCGTCACCAAATATGGCGATTTCTCAGTATGAAAAGTCTTTGCTTTCCTGCGTTTTAGAGGATTCCATTAACACCCAACCTTACTCGTCAACATTTGCCAGCCTCATCAACTTATTTCCAGCAACATTGTTTCAAATCATCATGCAATCCGAACATCCCCATTGTGATCCTGCAATGGTCAGTGTTGGAAGTTGTCCAATGTGACTTCTTAAAGAGTAGTAAGAGGTAGAAAAGGGTATGCACATTGTGCTCTAACTATACAGTATCCGACATAGCTTACAAACTTCTGTCAGTATGCAAGTTTTCGAGCGGTTTTCTCAAAAAACATTTTATAAACCTCTTATACTCTTATTACACTGATTGTGAGCTAAATATGACTTATATCGATTCCTTCTTCATGCATCCGATTTATTGTAGATATAAACAAATAAATATACAAATAAATATATGCAAATAATAAAAACCAGAGACTAACTTCGACCGCGTCATAATTTGTTTAACCTTGCAAGTATGTTGTTACTCTTTCCTAATCATCGTCTTGGGTAGTTGACAGCATGGTTGCTTCTGCTGACATACCACTGCAGATGGACAATGCACTTGGAGTAGACACCACACTGTTAACACTGACCTCTCACTTTGAATGGACACTGGACTGGTTTGCGTCATCTTACTTGCTACAGAGATTTGACTGCGTGTGCCCAAAGAAATCTCACTGGGGGTAGCACTGAACCATTGATTATCATCCATCAGGATCCTTTTCACATCCTCCACATGAATGCTGGCGAAGTAATGTGTATTTGTCTCCAGTATGACACCAGACTGGATGGAGGTACTCAAGACATCAACCAGCTGCTCTGTTACCGTTATACGCTTCATTGAATCCGTGGTCGGCATTCGGATGATAAATCTGCTACAATTTTTGTGGCTCCACCTTTTCGCGGAGGAATGCTAAAACTTAAGCTTCGTCTACTAAAATTTCTGCAGTTCTAGCAAATAAGATGAAAACTACTTTCAAAACAAATGTTGCTACTAATAAAACTTCAAATAATTTCAGAAATTACAAAACTATCCGTATTTTTCCTAAACTCCGATTGAAATGAGACTACAAATCTATCCTGCTCCTGACATTGACTTTAGTGAAAGGCATAATGAGTGACGTCAAAACAAGGCCAACCTGACATTTTGTTCGTCTTTAATCTATATATTCACTTTAAAAATCAGACCAAGGAAGCGATCTATTGGGAAGCGACGCTAAAGTAGCTGCTTGAAGTCTTGAAGACCTCCACCCAGTCTGGTGTCCTACAGGAGGAGAATTATTTTTACTTCGCCAACACACATGTGGAGGATGTCCTAAGTATTATGATTGATGAAGATGATTGGGTTATTCCTAGTGCTAGTCCCAGTGAGATTCCTTTGGGCAGCACCAACCCCAGGCAGATGCCTACAGCCACGGAAGCCACTCAGACTGAGGAGTCATCACCGAATTCAGAGTCAACTTAAAGTTCATTGTCCAACCGCAGTGGGATGTTGGCAGAAGCAACCATGCCTTTAATTACCTAATACAATGATCTATCCAAATTGTTAAGAATGCAGATGTTTTAAATATAGTTCAACTGAAGTATATTTTATTTCTATTCAATTCTGTTTGCATGCTCGTAATGGACGCCTTCAGTGTAGCTAGAGTGTTTCAGACCTTGTAAGAGTGAGCGAGATAGTAAGATATACTTGCTATGGATTATGTATGTATGTATGTAGAGGAACGTATTTATGAATACATTTAACATAAATCTAAAATATTTGTTTTACTTGGTGCATAATATTCCAACATATGTCTTACCTTACAATTTAGAAAATTATATTTTAATACTTACACATGTCTTTAAAGATAACCCCTTGAAAATGACCAACAATACAATGATCCATGTGAATGTCGGTTGAATCTAGAAATTCTTCGATGATCTTCCTACATATACACCATATATGTATGTATATACCCTCCAGTACCAAATGTCCCCGGTCGACAATGTCGCCGCATCATCGACTATACCGACTTCGGCAGAATTAAATTCTGCCGGCGTCGACAAGCAAAGACCAGCCGACGGTGCCCGAACTATCCAATGTCGTTGTCGAAACACTTCGGCTACCGAAAAGAATTGAGCAAACACAATTTCTCGAAAAAAATTGACACAGAAAAAGAAAAGGCAAGAATAGGAAAAATGCAGCAACAAATAATATTTATTTTCATGACGGCTTTTCCATACCCTTGTTACTTATGGATGAGGAAAAAATTTTAACATTATTACCATATATTTACATATTATTTTTATATATACATAATTTGTCAATAACTTGTTACTTATAAATTGATCATTAAATAAGCATGTTCTTTTGAAGTGAAACATATGTACATACATATGTAAATTTGACATAATTTTATGTACATGCATCGTCGGTTATGGCCAAGCATACTCTGTGTTTTCGGCACGCGACAAAAAGAACAAAGTTAAAGCGGAACATTGCATTGTTGTTTTTATTTACCATTTCGGCACGCGTCGCTTTGTTATTTTCGTTTCTCTTTCCATTTGATTTAGAATTGCGTACAAGATACAAGTTAACACCATACAGCAGCATTAGCGGCTGCAACAGCATCAGCCGCAGCAGCATCAGCAGCAGCAGCGCCATCTGCATCAGCAAAAGGGGTAGCGGGCAGAAGGAGGAGCAGCAGCGGAGTGTGGGCAGAACGGGCCAGGAGGCCGAAGCCGAAGGTGGCTGCGGGGAGAACACCCGGGAGAGATGAACAGAACAAATAAACGATTATAACGTGAGACCGAACCAAAGGCTTGATGATTGGGTGGTGTGCGTGCGTTGGGGGACGGAAATCAAATCCTTGCTGCAGCAAGGTGACCTCAAAAGGGAGGAAGTTAACTTACATATGTACATAGTTGTCACAAAAGTGAAGAGTGAAAAATTACAGTGAAAATTATTTGCATGCATTTCAAAATAAATCAAATAAAGTTTCATTAAAATAAATTTTGAAAATAGAAGTGACAAATTTTAATTTTTCATGTTGCACGTGGCATACATTTTTTTCGCTTTTGCTTTCATTTACAGTCAGTCACAAAAGTATTATTAATTGTTATTGTTATTAAAAAGTGGTATTGTTAGTGAAAAATAAACGATTCATTATTGCATTTAATAAGCAATAAGAAAAAGTGGACTTCACCGATATGTCAATTGATGAAGACGTTGTAGTCCATTTAGAAGAAATGATAGGTAGTCAAGAAGCACAGGCCAACGTTGATGATGATGAGAAATTGGTACTTAAAACATAAACCAAAACGGAGCTGTGCTATTGATTTAGTGAATATTTTAAATTCACATACCTTTAACATAAAGCCCTTCTATAAGTTCAATTGCTCCGAAAACCCTGATATCAGTGAAATAGGGGTTGGCTCCTATTTACATATCGGCTTATCGCATCAATTGAGTGAACTTTTAGTTTTACCTAGTCTTCCCGATGTAGTAAGCATCGACATTAAAATTGACGGACTTCGGCTATTTAATAGTTCGCGTGCTCAATTGTGGCCAATTCTTATTCGAGTGAATAACGTTATTAAATGCCCTGTATTTCCGATAGGCGTATTTATGGGTCATGGCCATTAGTCTGCGAAGAATTTTTGTCCAAATTCACAACAGAGTTGTCCGAAATTATTGAAAATGGCCTCACCATTGCACAACGAAAGGTTCACTTAGAACATAGGGCTATTGTGTAAGACGCTCCTGCCAGAGCATTTGTTACTGGCGGGCCTGGTCATACTTCCAGTCACGGTTATGGCAAATGCATTCAGTTCGCACGAAAAGTTGACTCTGTGTTATCATTTAGCACTCGCAGTGCTGAATTAATAACTGATGCAAATTTTCACAATAGAAAGTACCCTTACCACCACAAAGTGGAATACCTTCATTGTCAGTCTGCTTTTGAAAAACTTGGAGTACTTATGATAACTCAAGTTCCTCTGGATTGCATGCATCTTGTTGAATTGGGTGTCATGTGCAAATTTTTGAGTAGAGTAAATAGTAATAAAATTATTACTAAAATTCCAAAAGTGAAGAAAGAAAACATTTTCGATATATTAATGTCAATGCGGAAGTACATTCCTAACGAGTTTGCAAGGAAGCCAAGGACATTGTTAAAGCTTCCTAATTGGAAAGCAACTGAGTACAGGCAGTTTTTGTTGTATACTGGGATTGTAGCTCTTAAAGATACAATAAATGGTGACCAGTATTACGAATTTTTATTGCTGCACTGTGCTTACAGATTGCTATGCTCCCAAACACAAAGAGACTCTAATGTGGAAACTTGAAATGTCTATCTTGTAGCTGTTGGAGAGAGAGGCGTTTATATGCCCGCCCTAGAGTATGCCATAGTTTCGCTTGGGTACATTTGTTTCTCTTGGAAGGGGGCATGAGGCCAAAGGGGAGAGAGAGACTTTGGAAGGAAAGCTAGGATAGGTCAACATCAAAAGTGAGAGGAATTATCCGGGGGAATATAACTAGAAAGAAAGCGGCCTCGGGTATAAATAGAGGCGATAAGGTCGCCATACTTTTTTCACCAAAAAAATCTGCCTGGCAACAAGTTAAATCCAAAAGGAAAAGAAAGTAAAACTTTTTTTTTACCCTACATATATTTTATACTACAGTGAATTACCCGAAGCAATCAAAAGATTGCAGGGTACGCCAACTTATTTCGTTTTTTTTTTAAAGTCTGCAAATAAAAAAAGGTAAGGGAAAAAAAAAGAAAAAAAATGTGTGAGCACTGGCAGAAGAAAATTTAAAGTTCTTTTTCATAGGCATATAAATTTCCCAATCTAAATAATAACTGACGTCACAGTGGACAACCAGCTGCGATAGAAGAGAGGCCACCTAACGCTTAATTTGCAAACATTTTTGGGAGAGGCTGGAGTGTGGTGAGTTAGTAGAAGCCAAACGTCGGGCGAGAATACAACAAGAAAACGGAGCCCCGCGATCGCTGCCCAACGACGGGGGTAGCCTGCCTGCGGGGAGGTTATACATATACATATGTATGTATAACCAACAAAATTATATAAAAATACATACCCAGCGCGATCAGAAAAAAAAGTAATACCTACCTACATACATATGTGCAGTTAACTCCGTAAGAAAAAAAAAGAAAAGGGTAAAGTTTAAAGTAAGAGAAAAAAAAGAGAATAGAAAAAAAAGGAAACCAACGAAACAACAAAATCAAGTCTGTGTAAAATCTAAAATTTCGTCTGTTTAAAACTAAAATCTAAAATCTAACTGTAATCTTAAGCAAGTTTCCAATGCAAAAATAAGTGGCTGTTGGCTGTGTAGCGGATTCGTGTCAGAAAAACAAAGTACCGCTTATTACCGTGCCTCTTGATACCCAAGAAAATATGTTTTAGCTTTTCCAGCAGATCGTGAAGCGCTTCATCGATGGACCCAATATTAAAGCTGTGAGTTAAAACCAACTTATTTTTCATTAGATTCTTATTTCTTATTACGATATATTTAAATTTTGTTTCAACATGGCGTAAATTGGCCACAGAAAAAAAAAGAAAAAAAAACACAAGCAAAGGTGCGAAAAAAAAGAGGGAGTTAATTAAAAAGAAAATAAAAAGAAAACCCTACCATCTTCCCCTTCGGCCCTAATTGTCTCTTATATAAAGGTTAATGGAGACATGATTGAAAAGAAAAGTTAAGAAAAAAACACACCTCCTAAGTCCCCGAATTTTGCTCAGTTTTATTTTATTAAATTACGCTTGACGATCCGGTTTTTTGCACAGCCGTAGATCAATTTTTTTTGTACATTTTCTCTTAGTATAACTTCCAACTCGTTTATTGATATAATGTAATTCCTAACTTTGTCCTTGGATTTACTTAATTCGTCATTTCTACTTATAAGCATGTTTTTCCATATGTAAGATAATTTTTATTGTATGCCTATAGATTGAGAAAAAATTTTAGATTTTGTTTTGGGTAGGAATTAGCAGCTAAATGGGGTTATGTTTAGGAAATTTTTAAAGTTAATAAATTATTTTATTGCGGACGTTGACGATACTATGCGCAGTACGTTCAAGTGGCCCCTACGACACCAGGACAAAGCCTGTTACGCGCGAGCCCAAGCAGATTACTGCCCACCTCCCACCCGACCGACCAAGGGGTGCAGCCGTATAACGCACGGCACGAATCGCGTGGACAAATACACAATAGAAAAAACAGACAAACAAATAAATAAAAAATACTATATAATGTCCCATTGAAAATTTATGTTGTTTGATCTCCTGCAGGCTACTCCGTAGATAGAGTTGAAGGTAATACACAAAAGGGGTCTTGCAACAATGGTTATTTCGTTTGGTACATGCAAGGCCAAGGAAGGGTGGGCAGATATGAGTCCTCTAGACCATCTGAGGAATCTCATGTGTTTTTTTTCGACGATAATTTAGGATACTTTCTGTTTTATTTCTTTTTTTCTGGTATTGTGAATTCTCCGGTTTAGATATGGCTTTCGCAAGCACGCATTTACTTTAATAATAAGCAGTAGGCCTCAGTATAAGGAATTCAAGAACAACCCACTCTCGTGGCCCACGAGCCAGTAGCCGGAATTCGTTACAGCGTGCATGCCTTAGATGAGAGACACCAACTAGCCTACATGTGTTCGTTGCACATTACAAACTTCTCAACGAATGTTAAACTTGTTTGTTGAGAATTTTCCTCTTGTGTTTGGGGAAAACAGTGTTTCCTACAGTGTTCATGGCTTACTACACATAAAAGAGACTGTGAATCAAATCGGAGATCCGATTTCAGGGTCTTCTTATTCGTTTGAAAATTATTTGCAAACTCTCAAAAGATTTGTCCGAAAGCCTACACAAATTTTACAAGTATATAGGAAAATTGTAGAAGATAGTTTCGATGTAGGGAGGGAGGAAGAAACAGAATTAGTTAGAAATGTCCTCAAAATAAAGGAATGCACTCTTACCAATAGAAGGCCAGATAATTTTTGTTATGTTGGAGAAAGCATCCCAATTCAGATAGTTTCATTTGAGGAAGAGTTAGGAGAAATATATATTTTAGGTAGGAGATTTCTTAACATTAGTAGCTTTTATAACGAGCCCATAGTTTCATGTAGTGTCGGAATTTATTTAGCAGAATTAGATATGGCTCAATCTGTAGAAATGTTTAGAGTTTCCGATTTCGTAACCAAAGCGGTTGCAATGCCTTACAAGGATAGTTTAGTGTTAATTCCATTTTTGCATTTTTAGTAGGTTCCATTTTCAATGGAGGTGTTTCTAAAAAGCATTCTAATACATTTTCTTTGAATATATTTCAGAAAGCATCGTTGGTCAACCAAGTAAGTAATTCAATGAAATACCCCAATATTCAAGTTGTAAAATTTCATTTGAGATTTATTTCAGGCAACGCCGATCTGCTAAAAGGGATGGAGCAAATGGAGGCCAATTTTGGGGAAAAAATGGATGAGATGAGGAGCCATCTCAATGATGCTTTGGCGACACAAGCTGCCTTAACAAAGCAGTTAATGCGGATGGTGAGCGACAAGACAGACGGCAACTCCGCTTTATTCCCCTTAGAGACTGTGGAGGACTTAGTAAAGATGAAACATAAGGTAACGCCGGACTCTAAAAAATTTTATGTATGGCCGTGAAAAGTGATTCAATGTTTGCAGCAGTTAAACAGCTGCTGTATGAAAATAGAGCAAGCAAAAGAAACAAAACTTTTTATGAAAGTTACTTAGATTATTCTTAATAAAATAATGCAAATTAGACAACGAAGGATCGAACACAACAGAAAAGGGTAAAAAGGGCATTGTAAAACAATATGCATTGACTCACTTTTGACTATTCCTATTTTTAGGTTCTTTATTAATAACTGCATCATAATATACAGTTATTTTGGGGAATTGTTTTTCGCTTTTGATATATTCATATTTGTAGTCAATTTCAAAGAAGTAAAGTCATTTGTAGTTTGCACTGGGTATCTAATAGTTGCAAAATTGATTAAAAACTCGAGAATGAAAACAATTTATAAACCCGTTGAGGACAATATAGTATGCCTTTCAGAAAGAGGATCCTCGTCGCGAGAAATAGCCAAATCCCTCTCTATAAGTCAGGCGACAGTCATTAAAGTAATAAAACGGACGACCACGACTGATTACTGATGGTGATGCACGCCTAATGATCAGCCCATTTAAAAAATATGGTCATATGACACGCAAGGATGCTGCCAAAGCATTTGTTAAGCCGGTTAGGGAATCTACTGCAAGAAGGGCACTTCGAAATATCGGCTACACTCCGATTGTAAAGAAAACAAAGCCAGCACTGTCCGAGAAAAACGTCAAGGCACGTCTGCAATTTGCCAAAATGCATCGGCATTGGACCATTGAGGACTGGAAGAAGGTTATTTGGTCAGACGAGTCCAAATTTAACCGATATCAGTCCGAAGGAAAGGAATACTGCTGCACGTTATGGCACGTTATGGGGGATGCTTTACTTGGTGGAATTCTGAAAAATTCGTCAAAATTAATGGAATAATGCGAAAGGAATATTACTTAAACATTTTGCAGACCAATCTTGTTCTTACATTTCAGCAAGATAATGACCTCAAGCATACAGCTAGAATTGTTCAAGATTGGTTATCTAACCAAGAATTCAAGCTGATGAAGTGCCCAGCACAAAGTCCTGACCTCAATCCAATTGAAAATTTATGGTCAATTGTGAAAAGACGGTTGGGACAATATAAAACAGCGCCAACAAACCTGGAGAGCTTATGGCAACGCGTGGAGGAAGAGTGGACAAAGATTCCTCAAAAAAAATTTTCACAATCTTGTGGAAAGTATGCCCTCTCGAATCTCTGCAGTAATAAAACATAAGACACTTTGGACAACATATTGAAAATTAGAAAAAAAGGTTCAAAAAAGTTTGAAAAAAGTCAGAACTAATTGTAAGTCAATGATTATTATTTTTGTTTATTAATTTTTGCTGAGAAGCTTGAACAATATCGAATTATTTTTTTATATGGATTTGTTAAGAACTTTATAAGAAATAAAGTAAAAAAAAAAATTTGGTTGACTTTGGGTTGTTTTTGTTTAGTCTGTGAACGCTCAAACATAAAATTTCAAACATTGAATGAATGAAATGATGTATATTTTTGTTATGATATGAAAGAAGGTTCTATCAGTTTTCCCCCTCTTTATTTTTTATATACATATATATAAAATTTTTTATGGCCACTGTACATATTTATTCTCTTTAGCCCCGCTAAGTTATTACAAATACCTTTAGCGAATCCGTGTAAATATCAATCAATTTCTATTCAGAAGTAGTGTTATTCATGGATTCCCTAAAGGTATTTCTAATAACTTAGAAGCCACATATATTAACATGTAATAATTTTTTGTATCAATTTTATTTTCTTCTTTGTTCGCAGATGCAACGAATGAACACTTTGCTGACCCAATACGAACGGTTTTCTCAGATGACCTGCTTGAATCGCACAACTTAGATGGAAAAAATGGGAAACTAAGCCTTAGAGCTGATCCCCAGGTGTTAAGCTGCTTACTAGGTACAAATAAAACTTTTCGTATTTTAATTTTTATATATCTCTATAAATATATATTTGTCCTTTCAGAAGCCATTCAGATGTCTGAAGGAGGACGGTCGGCGGAGAAGGTGCTCCGAAATGCCATCGGCTGCGCCAAAAATACAGTCAACAAAGTGAAGAATCGCCGTACGAAGGCATTAGAAGATACATAATTTATTGTTTATGTTTATTGTTATACCCTTGCAAAAAGGGTATATCATTTTGGTCAGAATATAATAGTATATATATTTTTGATCAGCATGACAAGACGAGTTCAAATCCGTCTGTCCGTCTGTCTGGATCAACAGCTTCTCCTCCTAGACCGCTAAAGCTACAGAATTGTAATTTTGCACGAAGTTTTGTGAAATAAAAATTTAATAAATGAATAAATTAATTAAATTTATTTTTGTATGGACAACACTATCGACATTCAATGCAATTGAAAGAAAGAATTCAATGCACATGAAAAGAAGCCCCACCGACCAATGGTCGACATTCAAAGCAAATGTCGATGGAACGTCCTCTGACACGAACGCAAAGAAGATCCGTCGATCAACGGTCGACATTCAAAGCAAATGTCGATGGAACGTCCTCTGACACGAACGCAAAGAAGACCTGCCGACGTACCGTCGACGTTCAGAGGAAATTTCTTTGCAAATGTCCCTCAAAACATTTTCGAAAAACCACTCCCGGACACACCGTCGACTTTGTCGCTCAGCTGTCCCGATTGTCCTTATTGCTAGGCCATCTAATGTTAAATGTCGCCGCAACTTTAATGAACGCGTCGCCGCTATGTCCGCCAAGACAGCGGACAAGTCCCCGTAAACTCGACGGAGAGTCTCCGCAGACGCGTACTGCAGGGTATGTACATATGTTTGTATGTGTCGGAGTGTTAGATATCCTTCAGTACCAAATGTCGCCGGGGACAAAATCGCCACATATTTCGAACCACTGACGTCATTTCATGCTGAGGTTACCCGAAGGCACCCGAACGAGCTAATATCGTCATCGAAACTCGATCGGATGCCGAAAAAAAACGTACAATTAGAAAAGAAATTTATATATTTCTCATGCAGCACCAAAGAAGATTTAATGGTTCGATGATTATTGTATACCCTAATTAATTATGAGTAAAAATAAAATTGATGGCGGATTAAATCTTTATATACAACAATTATATAAATATAATTTATATTTTAATTATATGTACCCTAATTATGCAATTAATGAATCCGGTCCGTTTAGTATTCTTATTGTAAATCATATTTACATACAGTTTTGCATAGTCGGCTATGCTCAATTACACTCTTTGTTTTCGGCACGCGACATAGCGGAAGATGGAAAGCAAAATTTGACAAAGCGAGGATGAAACTTTGCACTGTTGTTTCGTTTACCTTTTAGGCTCGCGCCACTTCCTAATTTTCGTTTAATTGTGTTGTTGTTTTTATACCATACACCCATAGGGTGAAATGGTATATTAAAGTCGCCAAAATGTATGTAACAGGCAGAAGGAAGCTTCTCCGACCCCATAAAGTATATATATTCTTGATCAGTATCAACAGCCGAGTCGATCTAGCCATGTCCGTCTGTCCGTCCGTCTGTCCGTCTGTCCGTCCGTCCGTCCGTCCGTCTGTCCGTCTGTCCGTATGAACACCTAGATCTCGCAGACTATAAAAGCTAGAGCCACCAAATTTGGAATGTAGGCTCGTGTAGTATGTAGAGTGATCAAGTTTGTTTCAAATTTTTGCCACGCCCCTTTCCGCCCACGCAATTCAAAAAAAACGTTTATCTCAAAAACTATTGCAGCTAGAGACACCAAATTTGGTATGTATATTTGCATAGTAAATGCGCACATTTTGTATGTATAAAGTTTTTGCCACGCCCCTTTCCGCCCCCGAAATTTGAAAAACTCGATTATCTCCCGTAATTTTTTACCTTGTGCAATCAAATTTGGCACACTTAAATTTGATACTAATACCGAGCAAAATACCAAATTTGATGAAAATCGGACAAAAAATAGCTGAGTTATGCATATAAACGTTTTTGCATAAGGCCTTTGATGGCCGTTGGCGGGTGGGGGCGCTAGGGTGCTTATATGCATAAGTGCGCGAGATACTGAGATATGCTTGTAACAAGCATGTGAACAGAATTGTGGAAAATAGCCAAATGCATTAGTTATTACAAATATGAAATATTTGTTTTACTGGTGTATGGTATACCCAAGTCGGCGAGACGACTTACTTACTTCATTTATTTTCTGTTGTTCGCGCGTCGTTATGCACTTTTCGTTTCGCTGTGCATTTGCGATAAATTTTCGTAAGAGCAGGAGTGATAGAGATTTATATACATACATAAGTGAAAATTCATTGAATTCATTATTAAATAAAGGTAAGTGCAATTTAATATTATTTACATTATAATTGTGTATTAAGCACAATAAAATTTGGAATTTTTGTTTTTTTTTTCGCTTTGCAATATGTGTTGTTAGTGTTTCATAAATAAATAAAAATTAATAGAATTATTTGTACTTGAATGCAAATAAAGATTAATGCAATAAACAAAAGCAAAAGCAGTGATAAAATAAGTGCAAAAATAAAAAGAATAAAAAGGTGAAAGCAAAATGAAAACAAAGTGTTTTGCCAGCAAAATTGAATAATGCATATACCAGGTTCAATCCCGGGCCGTTCCCAAAACAATAATGTTTTTTATTTATTTATAATTTTATTTTTTTTTTCTGTTAAAAAATTAACCATACAATGTGCCAAGTTTAAATATTTTTTTGTGGTCTAATAATGAAAACTAATTATGAAAGAAAATCAAATCAATTAATTCATAATACAATTGCTTAATTGTCGTTTTAATTGTTTTTTTATAACAAATTATTTATTATTATTGTATAGAGAATAATAATAAATGATCCAATTTTGTGTTTACTTCAATATTATTATAAATAAAAACTAAAAACAAAATTCAAAAAATCCACAAATACATTGTCTGAAAATAAAAACTTATTTAAAAAGTTAAAAAAAAAAATAAATTCAAATCAAACTTGGCATACTTTTTTCTTATGGTTTATTTTTTAGACAAAAAATAAAATTATTCTAAAAGAAAAAAATAAATTTTGTTCTTTTCAAATTTGAAAACTTGCCACCTCCTTAAGTAAAGTACAATTATTCAAATATAAGTACAGGTATCCCTCGTAAAACGCGATAGTTACGTTCCAGAAGAATTGCGCGTTATCTAATTGTAAAACATAGTTTTCATATAAATTTGGGGGCTATGTTCCAATAGGTTTTTTTTTTTTTTAAATAAAATACATACAAAATAACAGATGCACATATACATATTTTAACTCAATACTAAAGTTCATACTTTCTTATACAATTAAATACACAAGATATGAATAATAATACATATGTACATACATATTTCAAAATTCAAAAAACAAACTAAAACAAATTAAAGGTTTATTAAAAACTTCATTGTTATTCTTCAAACTTCATATGGTATTTAATTGGTTTCACTGTCTTCAAAGATCTTTGCACGTGGGCGTTTTGGGGTAGCAATAGCTTCATCAGAAGATATTTCTTCAGCATAGTTTTCGCTATTGGATAAGAAACTAGTTGTGGGACCTTGTGGTTCTTCTACTGGTTTTATAATTGTAAAATCTGTTATCAGTTTATGGTGGGTGATTTTTTGAAGCTCCTTTTCAATTTCGTATTTATTATTTTGCTGGATCTCTCCAGCGAAGGATCATTAGTTGTAAAGAAAGATTTCATTTTCTCAACCAAACTTAAACCCTCTCGTATGCGCTTTAGAGTGAAACTGGGTATTGATTCACAGATATCTTCTACCGAAGTGACGTCATCTTGTGCGAGATTTGAGACGGATGTTTCGGTGAGGTCTGAACATTCATTCAATGAGCAAGAAGAGTACAAATATACATGCCGTAAGCATACCTGGTATACTCACACATGTTGTGAAGTCAAAAAAGGTAATTCCCGGTTTACATTAAAAATACAATACATATTATAAATATGTGGTACGCAAATTACTGTTACCAGATTTTATAATTTGTATTTTCCTCTTTGCGTTACATAAGCCTAAATTTCGCGTTGTACTGAAACCCCTAATTTTTCCAAATCGCGTTATATCGAAAACGCGTTGTATAAGACCGCATTATTCGAGGGATACCTGTATATATGTATGTATACTTTCTTTTTTCCAGCCCCTTTTGTTTTAAATTAAAGGTAGTTAATTTTTAAAAAATGTATAAATTTAGGAAAATGTTGAGTAGTAGGCAAATGCGTAGTAAAGAGGGAGAGAGATGCTTTAAATTCAAAAAAGTGCGTCTCTAGAGTTAGGAACTATTCAAAACATACAAGAAAGTGGCCAGAGTCGGGTAGTTAGCGAATTCATGTCAGTTGAGGTAGAACCTGTTGCCAATTTAGGGATATGATAGGTAGCGTAGAAGTACAAGCAAACGTTGGAGATGGCTTAAATGCACAATTGAAAAATTGGTATTTAAAGCATAAACCAAAACGAAGCTGTGCTATATTGAATTAGTCAATATTTTAAATTCACATAATTTAAAAGTTAAGCCCTTCTATAAGTTTAATTGCTCCGAAAAGCCTGACATTGCTGTAATAGGAGGCGGCACCTATTTACATATAGGCTTGTCGCAGCAATTAAATAAACTTTCTATTTTGCCCAAGATTCACGATGTATTAAGCATCGATATTAATGTCGAAGGATTCGCGTGCGCAATTACGGCCCATACTTATTCGTTTAAATAATATTTATAAATACCCCGTTTTGCCGATCGCAGTTTTTATGGGTCACAATAAGCCATTTAACTCCGATGAATTTTTGTCCAAATTCACACTTGAGTTGTACGAGATTATGAAAAATGGCTGAACCATTGGAAATAAAAAAGTTCACTTAGAACTTCGCGGTATTGTGTGTGATTCTCCTCCAAGAGCATTTGTTACTGGCGCGCCTGGTCATACTTCCAGTCACGGTTGTAGCAAATGTATTCAGGTGTCACGAAAAGTTGACTCTGTTTTCACATTCAGCACTAAAAGTGGTGAATTAATTTCAGATGAAGACTTTCGCAATAGAAAGTATCCGTCGCATCATCAAGCCGAGTGTTTAAAGATTCAGTCCGCATTTGAAAAAATTGGTGTTTTAATGATAACACAAATACCACTTGACTGGATGCATCTTGTTGAATTGGGTGTCATGCGTAAATTTTTGACCAGACCACAAATACAAATAAAGTTGTCAGTAAAATATCAAAAACTGACAAAGAAAAGATTTCGGAAGCCTTAATATCGATGCGAAATTCGAAATGCGATATTCCAAAGGTGTTTGCAAGGAAGCCAAGATCATTAGTAGAGCTTTCAAACTGGAAGCCAACCGAGTACAGACAGTTTTTGCTGTATACTGGGATTGTAGATCTTAAAGATACAATGAATGGTGCTTCACTGTGCTTACAGGTTGTTATGCTCCCAAAAACAAAGACACAGTAATGTGGAAACTTCTCAGCGAATGTTGAACTTATTTGTTTGTTTCCTACAATGTTCACAGCTTAGTCCAGTTAAAAGAGACTGTTGGGCAAATCGGTGATCCGATTTCAGGCTCCTCATACTCTTTCGAAAATTATTTGCAAACTCTTAAGAGATTTGTCCGAAAGCCGACACAAATTTTACCACAAATATATAGGAAAATCACTGAAGATACTTTTATTGTGGAGGCAGAAGAAGAAATAGAGTAAGCTGAGAACTTCTTAAAAATTAAGCAATAGAAGGCCAGATAATTATTGTTTCATAGGTGAAAGCATCCCATTTCAGGTAGATTCTTTCACAGAGCAGCTTGGTGAAATATTTATTGTAGGGAAAAGATTTGCACAGATTAGAAGTTTCGTTAATGAGCCTATAAGCTCAAGCAGTGTAGGAATATATTTCATCGATTTAGAAATGGCATCAACTTTGGAAAAGTTTTCTGTGTCTGATTTTGTGACCAAAGCGGTAGCCATGCCGTATAAGGGGGGTTTAGTAGTTGTTCCCTTGCTGCATCTGTATGTAGCTAGAAATGGGAAAATGGAGGTGTTTAGTCCGCGGGCATATTTATTGCGACAGCGCTTTAGATATCTTTGGAAGATTCACCCAAAAAACCAAAAAAAAAGGGGGAATTTTAATTGTAAATGTGAAGAGTAAATAAAATATATTTTTTCTTCAGAATGGCCGACCAAGGAACTTCCCGAAAAAGTATGAAAATGAGTTTTGAGGTGGCGGAATCGGGTAAGCATATTAATAATGTTCAGGAAATTAAAAATATGTTACAAATTGTTTTCCCTTATTTTATATACTTATTACAGAAGCGACCCTTCGCTCAGATGGCGCAGAACAAAGTAAGTATATAAATCTAATGAATATAATGAACCGCAGATAAGTAAGCACTTTTAAAGAATTTATTATCAGCCTCTATCTTAATACTAATTTCTTTTTGCAAACATTTCTTTCAGACAACGCTGTCATGATTGGGCAGATCATGGCAGAGGTCCAGGAGCTGAAGGCGATGGTTGCAACGCAAAACGTCATGATCAAACAAATAATGAAGATGATGATCCAGGAGAAGGCAACAGACATCGGCTTTCCATTAAATGGAATCGAACAACTTCTCAACATGGAGAGCAAACTGGGTCCCAGCAACAGGAAACATTATGTAAGCTACTTTTAAAAAAAAAAGGGAATAGAAACCTATATATATTAATGTTTTCTATTTGGCAAGTGAACAAAATTACGTTTTTAGTCTCCCAAGCTGCGCCTGGGAAATCTATACGGCAGGTATTGGACGATTCCTTAATAGAGAGCCACAATGTCGACGGGAGGAATGGGAAGCATAGCTTGGAAGCTTATCCCAATTTCCTCTCCGTGTTGCTAGGTAAGCAATATAAATTTAAACGTGCATTCTTGATTGCCTGATAAATTTTTATCTTTTCAGAATCAATTCAAAACTCTCACCCCGGCGAGCCACCCGAAAAAGTGCTGAGAAGCTCTATGGTTTGTGCCAAAAACACGTGCAATGAAAAAAAAAATAGAAATAGAAATACAAAATAAATATAAATAAAATAAATTTAATTGTATCAAACTATATTGTCACATATTTTTGGGAATCAAATGTCCATTAACGTTTGGTCGACATGTCGCCGCAATGTCGATTGTAAATCCGAGCTATAATTTCGCTGGGACATTCCGTCGACATGGTCGCCGCTTATTCAATTGAAATGAAGTAAGTAAGTCGTCTCGCCGACTTCGGTATACCATACACCAGTAAAACAAATATTTCAAATTTGTAATAACTAATGCATTTGCCTATTTTATTTATTTATTTATACTGAGATTGGGCAGTGATTGTAAATTTAAGCCAATCTTCTGACTAGCTATAGCTACTAGGCCTTAAGCTAACAAATGGACTAATTGATTTTAAATCTACTTAAATATGTATTTACAGTAGTTGTTCTTATAAAATAATAATTTTATTACCTTTAATATTTACATATAGTTCAAGTCATTTTATTGTATCTTTCAAATTATTGGTGGGGGGGGGTTATATTTTGTGGTATATGTTGGTTGTTTTTAAAAATTTGATTAGTGCAGTGATATTTTTGTTGGAAGGGTAAGCTATGGTTTCGTAGGGTTTTGTGTGCAGGAGTTGTGTTCTTGTTCGATTAAGATCTCTGCATTCTGCGATTATATGGTTAATTGTTAGGGTGGTGTTACAAGAAGGACATATTGGTATGGGGTCTCTGTTTAGTATGTAACTATGTGTGAGTGCCGAGTGTCCCAGGCGAATTCTTGCAAATTTTATAAGGTCTCTATTATTGACTGGGGAGTATTCGCTTATTGAGAGTTTTGTGATAACTTATGCATTTGCCTATTTTAAAAAATTCTGTTCACATGCTTTTTACAAGCATATCTCAGTATCTCGCGCACTTATGCATATAAGCACCCTAGCGCCCTCACCCGCCAACGGCCATCACCAGCCTTATGCAAAAACGTTTATATGCATAACTCAGCTATTTTTTGTCCGAATTTGATCAATTTTGGTATTTTGCTCGGTATTAGTATCAAATTTAAGTGTGCCAAATTTGATTGCACAAGGTAAAAAATTACGGGAGATAATCGAGTTTTTCAAATTTCGGGGGGCGGAAAGTGGCGTGGCAAAAACTTTATACATACAAAATGTGCGCATTTACTATGCAAATATACATACCAAATTTGGTGTCTCTAGCTGCAATAATTTTTGAGATAAACGTTTTTTTTGAATTGCGGGGGCGAAAAGGGGCGTGGCAAAAATTTTAAACAAACTTGATCTACATACTACACGAGCCTACATTCCAAATTTGGTGGCTCTATCTCTTATAGTCTCCCAGAACTAGGCGTTCATACGGACGGACAGACGGACAGACGGACAGACGGACGGACGGACAGACGGACGGACAGACGGACAGACGGACGGACGGACAGACGGACGGACAGACGGACATGGCTAAATCGACTCGGCTATTGATACTGATGAAGAATATATATACTTTATGGGGTCGGAGAAGCTTCCTCCTGCCTGTTACATACATTTTGGCGACTTTAATATACCATTTCACCCTATGGGTGATAAAAATTATATGTATGTTTACTAAAATTATCAGAACCGAGGCTATTTTATTGGCTTTTAATTTTACCAAAGACATAAGAGTACTCCAATTTGATGCTACACTCTAGAGGGACAGCAAATAGTTATCCCAACTTTCCATTGCATTAAAAATATAACCATTAGGCATTCTATAAACTCAACACGGCTAATTGTCCGATTTCAACAAACTGGTTAAGTTAGAAACCTTACTAATTTTGGCCACAAGGACATAGCAAAAGGACGAATTGAAAAATTTGCATATTCATTTATGGTATGTATTTACTGAGTTAATGTAAATCTAAAATACTTTTCTTTGGCTTTGGCTTGATCACATATTAAGCTTATGTTTTAAACTAGCTTAAATACTAATAAGTCAGCATCTTTGGTTAAGTACAAGTCCGGCAATTTGAATACATTTGAAGTCCAATCAATTTGTGGCATTTAATCTGTTTATCATCATGTCCAGGCGATGGTTGAAGTACACCATCAAGTTGATTGCATCACGAGTTATGGAATAGTTCAGGTTGGTGAGAACTTTGGAATCAGTGTGACTATAGCTTGAAAACGGCCAATCCCACGGGCAGCCCAAGGCCGACCTAATTGTTTTCCAAATGTTTTCCATTTTCGAAGGTATGATATCACTTATTTGGTTATTTTTAAGGAATTTAGATGACAAATTTGTCATTATGTGAAATGAGTCTAAGAACTCCATCAGCTGTTGTTGTTCTGTGAGACTAGACTGGATCTTGGCTCCGTTGTATCGAAATTTGTTGACATCCTTGACGTAGTTTTGATGGGGATGCGTCACATTTAAAATGGAGCAGTCAAATTTTCTGTCGAATCCGCCGATCTACATATGTATATCAATATTGTATGGATATCTATTATTCTATGTTTCTCGTTTTTCACCAAAACTTACCAACTTACCTCTTCATTAAAGAAATGTATCAGATTTGTCGTGGAGTTAATCACAGTTTGACGAATTCCATCAAGCACTTCCACATTAATTAGTGGATTCGATTTGCACGAAAGTTTTGCCCTGGCGGAATCATCGTTGGTAACGGTTTTTGTTTCGAAAGGACCATTCTTGCAATCTGCAGGATATGCCACAGTCATGGCACAGCACAGTAAGCAGGCTACAAGACACTTGACTAGAGCTTTAGTGGAAGGTTTGGAAAAGTAAATTTAATATATGTAAGTAACTCTTCCAAATATTGAAATTCTTTAATTTCAATCTGTAGTCTCAGATCGGCTTGATCCTTTTTTGAGTTTGTTTTGGGAATCCACTTACACAACATGATGATCGATGAAAGGTTTTGAATCTTTGGAAAACTTGCGAATTTGTAGAGTCCGTGTGCTCTTTATGTTGAGAATCGAAGTGGATCGACATTTTATAGCCGCCTCCACACGTCGACATCCAATACATAAGATTAGTGGCGTATGCCAATGGACCGCAAAAACAATATACATATTGGTAAAAGCAAAAACGAGAGTAAAGAGTGTTGGGGGAAAGGGGCTTGATAAAAAACACAAACATACAAGAAAAAAACTAATATCCAAATCAGTGACGACATCGAACCATTTCCAACCGAGGCTCGAGCGGTGAAATTGTAATAAGTGTTGACCATTGTATAGGAATGAAATGGCCATTCATAAATTCTAAATGGAAATGACATACGTAAGACTCGTTCTTGCATTCAATGCAGTATATCTGTAGTATATATGCATCTATATATGATAGCAATGCCTAAGCTTTGGCCCACGCCATTCCGCCCTTGGTCCAGTGAACAGCGAATGATTCACACATACAATTTAGATGATACTCACTCCACTTGATGGAAAGATCATGATACAGCTCTGGGTGGTATCACCTGGGTCCTGGTGTTAATAATGATCAAGAATATATGTATGCTTACTTGTTCAAGCAACTGAACAATTTCAAATTCAAATGCTTCAGTCCCATAGGGAATATTAATCACAATTTCAATTTTGATTTGCCCACAAAATGTTTACTGGATTTTTTCGAACAATAAGAAAAACCAACTCAATGAAAATCTAGCGAATCCCAAAAACAAAAAGGGAAGTTTTTGAGGAATTCCACACAGAATCGATGAAAACGTTTATCCATCAAACGTTAATTTTTCCAAATGCTTTTTATATGCAAGGTAAAGTTTGAATTAGCGGACGTTGACGATACTATGCGCAGTACGTTCAAGTGGCCCCTACGACACCAGGACAAAGCCTGTTACGCGCGAGCCCAAGCAGATAACTGCCCACCTCCCACCCGACCGACCGAGGGGTGCAGCCGTATAACGCACGGCACGAATCGCGTGGACAAATACACAATAGAATAAACAGACAAACAAATAACTAAAAAATACTATAGCTATCTATTAACTAAATGGGATAGGATAGAAGTTTTAATCAAATTAATAGAAAACTCTGAGCCAATTACAGGGAATAGAAGGTTGTAATCAGAGCAGAGGACCCTAAAAGGTTCATGCAGGGCATAGTTAGAAGAACAACGACTAAGGGATAAAGGGATCAAAGGATGTCTACTCCGTCTACATGGTACCGACAGATTTACCTGAGCTAATAACTCAGGCGAGTCGATATCACCAATTAGGAGCTTGTGCATAAAAATAACACCAAGCATAATTCTACATTTAGTTAGGGAAGGAAGGTTAATCAAGAGAAGTCTACTAGAATACGAAGGCAAATTGACATTGCGATCCCAGCTTAAGCCACGAAGAGCAAATAGCAAGAACTGCTTTTGAACGGATTCAAGTCTAATCTGGTGCGACTCATATTGAGGTGACCAAATGCAAGATCCATACTCTAAAATAGGACGGACAAGCGAAGTAAAAAGAACTTTAGTTGTATAGGGGTCATCAAATTCTTTTGACCATCTTTTAATGAAACCCAGGACACTCATGGCCTTTGCGACCGTGGTGGAAATATGGGTGTTAAAATTTAACTTATGGTCCATAAGTACGCCCAAATCATTCATATTATTTAGACGTTCTAAAGGACTATTGTTTAGAAAATAAGTGACCAGTTGAGGAGAGTTACGAAAAAAAGTCATTACCTTACATTTGGTAGTGTTAAGATTTAGTAGATTAAACTGGCACCAGGATTGAAAGTTATTAAGATCAGCTTGTAGCCGACTAAATGAATCTGTATCTTTATAAGTAAGACAAAGCTTGACATCGTCAGCATACATAAGCACATGCGAATGAACAATGACTGATGGAAGATCGTTAATGAATAGTGTAAAAAGCAGAGGGCCAAGATGACTACCTTGAGGTACACCAGAAGTCACAGGAATGGAATCGGAAAAAGAATACTTAAAAAGTAACTTCTGTTTTCTATTTGTTAAATATTCTCGAACCCAAGAGAGGAAAAGGTGTGGAAACCCAATGTCGCTCAGCTTAGAAAGTAATAGGGTATGATTAACGGAATCAAAGGCTTTGCTGAAGTCAGTGTATATAACATCAGTTTGTTTACTATTTTTGAACCCCTTAATAATTATTGATGTAAATTCTAAAAGGTTAGTGGTTGTAGATCTACGTTTCACAAACCCATGTTGGGATGGCGAAATAATAGAACTGCAAAAATGTTGCAATTGAGAAGTTATAATTTTCTCAAAAGCTTTCGGAATAGCGGACAATTTTGAGATACCTCTATAGTTAAGAGGCTTCGGACTTTTGCCATTTTTATGCAGAGGTATGATATACGACTCCTTCCAAATAGATGGAAAAGAGGAAGATTCGACAGACAATAGAAACAATTTTAAAATGGGTTTGCATAATGCGTTTGCACAGAACCTGAGTACACATCCAGGAAGACCATCTGGCCCCGGAGAATAAACAGGTTTAACTGATTTAAGTTCGCTAAGAATAGAACTTTCATCAAACACTGGATTGAAAATGCAATTAGCCTTTTTTAAATGATAAGGATACGGACTTGCTCGGTATTCCGTTGAGGAATAAGTTGTTTTGAAAAAACTCGCAAACATATCGGCAATTGCCTGATCAGTGCTCGCTTTTTTATTTTGAAAAGACAAAAAAGATGGGTGCACGGAGGTCTTACGTTTAGAAATGACAAAATTATAAAATTGTTTAGGGTCAGAAGAAAACTGAAGCTTACACCGCTGAAGATAATCCTTATAGCATTGTGTATTAAGCATCATGAATTTTGAACGAGCGACTGTATACAGAGCATAATCTGATGAACGACGTGTTTTTTGAAACTTCTTATAATATCGTGTCTTCACATTTTTCAAATTGGATAACTCACGAGAGAACCAGGGAGGTTTGTTAAGCCGCTCCAGCCTACCAAGAGGCACACAAATATCAAAGAGTGAATTCAGAGTATCATAGAAAAAACGAACAGCTGAGTTCATATCTCTACAATTGTACAGATAAGACCAATCGGTATTAGTAATGTTTTCGTTAAGGGTGACAAAGTCAGTCTTACGAAAGCACCTAGTTAGAGGAAACTCATTTGAACCAAGTAATGGTGAAAGCAAGGGCAGATCAATTTTTAAATTTAATGTAGGATAAAATTTGTCTTCTGGAAGAACAAATGGTTCGATCCTAGAAACCTCACAATAAGAAGTATCCTCTACAAAAATAAGATCTAACGATTTTCCATTAGAATTTAAGACAGGATTGACTTGGGATAAAGATAAGCCTAGAAGGCCGTCAATAAAGTCATGTGACAAAGAGGGCAGCAACATGGTAGATTCATCTGTTAGTGACCATACTAAAGCGGGTAAATTAAAATCACCTACAACTATGAGCATGTCTTGACTGGAAACTAAAGAGGAGACAAACTGAATTGCCTCTAAATGATTTAAATATACCACCATGTCTGACAATGGTGGAATATAGGAACAAGTAATAAAAGCATTAAAAGATTTAAAATTTACTTTAACACCGACAAACTCAATCTCCTGGGTACTAGAAAATTGAATCATTTCAGATGATAAAGCAGCATCAACAGCTATTAGAACGCCACCGCCTACGCGAGAAATCCGGTCACGTCTGAATATAGAAAAGTTTGTGGAAAACACCGATGCATCAGCAATGTCAGGTTTTAGCCACGTCTCTGTAAAAGCTAGAATGTTATGCTCAAAAGAAAGACTATCTACATAGAGATTAGGAAGTTTGGATTTCAGTCCTCTAACGTTCTGGTAACCCAGGTTAAGGGACGAAGCTAGTTTTTTGACACACCAGCAGATGCTGATGTGGCAGGAATAGTATTAGTTGTTGTTGATGGCAAGCGAATATATATTCCTTAACTATTATATGTTTCGGCCAAAAATCTTCTCGACATATAGTGTCGAAAATATTGGGAGAAACACTAATTTTAAAGGACGAAATGTCCCGAGAATAAGAAAATTTAAACTTCTCCACCGCAATATTCGAGACGTTAACTTTCTTCCGAATATAGGCTATTACATCATCAGATGTGACAACAGGGTCTAGCCTAAACACAAATATATGTTTCTTTGGTGGTATGCCAACGAGAGGCCGCGGTCCCGAAGCATCAGCCGTAGCAGTAACGTTGGACAAGTCACCCACTGCGGCAGTCAACTTGTTCACGGGGCCCTCAATACTTTTGGAACTATCGGCAATTTCCATTGGAATGGGTAATTGCCCGGACACATCGGACACTACAATAGGTATCGTTTTTAAGAGATCATTCCCAGGTGATACCGGTAATTCCTTACTAATAGCATTCACAACCGGGCTCTTAAACGATATCAACTGCTGTACATTAGGAGTGGACGGTGCATGAGACCGGTCGGGGACGATAAGAGACGCTGGCGGATCTACAGATACTGAAACACCCCAAGGACTGGTCCTTTTACGTTTCGGAGACTCATTCATAAGCGATAAACTCCTGAACTGAGTCTCCACCGCATTAAACTCCGCTTGGAGTTTATTAAAACCTGCCCTTAAAGTGTCAAAACTATCTCTAGTCCGCCTCATGAAAGAGCGCATCTCATTCTCGACCCCACGGCAAGCATCACATCCATATTTTAAGCCACCGCCTTTAGCAATAGACTCCTTGATTCTGCCTGTGTAACCTGCACACTTAACGTGAACCGCATTGTCACACAGCCAACAAAGAATATAATCATGGGAGTCAACCGGATGAGTGGCCACTATGCAATTATTTTTTGAGCAGACAACCATTTTATCAAAATTTAATTAATTTAATTAAAAAAGGAAAATACAAAAAAATAAAAATTCTAAATGTTAAAAATCTGTGTATAAGAATATACTGACCAGTTCTGACACAAGGGTTAATGTGCAGAGTAAGCCTTCACAACTAAAGAAAAGAAATTACAAAAATACACAAAAACAAAAAACACGTATCACAGAGTCGCGGGTAGGCAAAAGACGAGAGCGCAAATCAAACAAGAATAGGAAAGAGCGGGAGAGCGCGTCAAATTGAACACATGCAATAACAATTTGTACGCAAGAGCGCGAGAGTTAGTTAAAACGGTAACGACACAAAAGCAAAAAAGAGATAAAAAAAACAACAACACCGCTAACGCAAGTATTGCTGTAAGTTTTGATTTTATTTAAATTTAAACAAATGCACAAAAGCGACAGCAAGAATTCGCGAAATGAAAATAAGATTCGGATGCTGGAAATATTAGCCGGTCATGAATTTATTAATAAGTTATAGAAAAGAAGTTAATCGCGAGAAAAAAATAAAAGTTGATAAGCGCAAAAAAAAAAAACACGTCCGTTCTCTGCAACGAGTGAAAATATGTATATATTGAATTATGAATTTTGACAATACGATCACACACAGAATATTCAATATTTATACCGTATTATCAATCTTACAATATCCTGACGCAAAAAAGAATACTCTTCGTTAGGGTAATTCACACATATAAAACATTCAAATTATTACTCTTATTACTACAATATTTTCTTCTTCTTTCACCATTCCCTACGCTTGAGCAGAACCGATTTATATTGACTGTAACTTGTGTTCTATTTATCCAATCAGATTAAAATTTTGGGGATCTGAGGTTTTATATCCAATACCATCACATTAGTATTTCATAGCGACACTCCAACTGCTTCATCCACTTTTCGTATATAACTATATGATATAGTGGTCCGATCCAAATGATTTTCATACTTGGTCTGCCCAAGGTAATAAATAGCACAGAAAATTCCAGCTGGATAGCTTTTAAAATGGCTGAATAAAACGCATACGCACCGACGGACAGACGGGCATGGCTATATCTACTCAGCTTCTGCTGATCATGCTGATCAAGAAACATCTGACCAATTTTATAAAACCCTCTGCAAGGGTGTACAAATCAGATGAACAAATATTTTGGCCTCATAGTTACCCAAAATTTTGTATCAGTTTAAAGTTTTCAGTTCTCTCCATTTTCCCTAATACAAAAACCATTTAAAAACCATTTCTACGTACAAAGTTTATTTCTTTCTAGAATTCTGCTCCCTTGCCTTGTCATGCTAAGCATCCTTTGACTAAGGTAGATAGAGGAGGAAAGAAGAGGGAAACCTCTATATTAAACCTACTAACTAATGTAAATCGTCTATATTTTCCTACAACAATTGTTCTCATTTCCATTTTATACTTTTGAAGTTTTCAATTTAATTTTTTTTTAAACTGCAAGAGAATAAAGATTCAAACAGGATATCTTCGGGTTGCGATATCGTGTTGGACTACGTAGTTCCAAGAAGAATTACAGTAACTTCCGTTCCATATCAAGTTGTGAGGCCAAATGTCCTTTCTCAGTTGGTTATGAAAGTGCAACTCTGCTCAAGCATTGAATTACAGTCTTCTGGCATTAAGCTCTCCTCTGAATCAAACAGTGAGTTTCCTTCAAAATAGGTTCAAAAAAGGTTCTCGAAGGCAATCCGCCTGAGTCTTGTAACTTGATGTTTTATGGTTATGAAGCTGCCGATCTCAGCTACCATATATGAGCTTAAGATTTAGCTTACAAGTCTGCTCAAAGTTCAGCCGGGAACATTGGAGGTTTCTGCTTCAGATGTAACGTTGGGCGAGTCAGATCTCATAACAAAGGTTGCCGATTGTGTCTTGCTATTATGCCAACAATTTTGTCTGCTTGATATCGTTTTCTCTTAAGGCTGTGGATAATGCGGTTCCATTAGTCGATAACCAGGTGTCACATTGCAGTTGTGTCGCTCTAAGGACGTAAATCTTCCGTTATTGAGCTATCCTCTGGATCTAGTAGCGAATGCTTACAGCCATCAACATTTGATGGATATTAAACATTAAGTGTTTGGAATCTTAATAGGTTCAAAAATGTTCAGGAATCCAGTGAGGGGGGCTTACCTCTGAAAGAGATATGGTGGAAGCATGGGGTATGGGAGGCTGCAGGCCAGACTACGCCCCGTGAAATTGGAATACGAAATTGAAATAGAACCGAATGATGTAAATGGTCAGCGGCTCCCTTACGTGGACTTAGTCCCAGAGAACAGAGAAGTTTTGCTGGCCCCTTGTTTCGGTCGTTTCGTCTGCTGGAAGACTTCTTTTGGAATTTTTCAGGATTTCAGGAACGTTGTCTAGAATTTAATGAAATCATTCCAGGTCGCAGCAGCCAATCAGGACACCATGCATTGGGTGGTAAGAAACATTTGTTGGGACCATATGAGGCCATCAGTCTCATTAAATTCCATCTACTAACCGCGGCGAGAGTTGAGTTCCAGCATTGTCCTACAAGAGAAAACTTGGTATTATATTATTGTCAGTTTTATGAAGCTATTAAGGACTGTGCCAAATTTGATCAAGATCAGATGACTATATCATAAGCTCACATTGGATCGGTGGTAAACAGTGACTTTGATCAATAATTTCGATATTTCCTATGCTAAGATTCATTCACGAACATTAGACTTTTTAGATAAAACGTTTTTCCAATTTGATGGCTATGGGTAAGGAACAAGTAACAAACAACTTGCAACTTGCGACCTAGCTGAATGTAGGTAGTTCTGGCACCATCTATCTGTAGTTGGTAATATTTGATTACATTCTTCTTTTCTCCAATTAGATGCATTTTGTATAGTTCAATATGTAATCGCGTATAGAAGGAAACAAATAATATAAAACCAAAGTATAACCTCTCTCTGTTTGTGTAGTAACTAACTTAATGTAAACCAGAGGGCCGGGGTTAACTTCGACCGCGTCGAAGTTTGTATACCCTTGCAACTGTTTTGGTAATTCTTTCCTTACCCATAGCCATCAAAGTGTAAAAACGTTTCATCCAAAAAGACTAATGTTTGCGAAAGAACTGCCTTCAATCTTAGCATAGGATATAACGAACTTTTTGATGAAAGTCACTGTTTTCCACCTATCGTTTCTATGGGAGCTATATGATATAGTCACCCGATCTTGACCAAATTTGGCACATTTATAGCTTCAATAAACTAACGTTTATTAAATTTCACGACAATAGTTTAAAAAGTAACGAAGTTATTGAGAAAAGTCACTGTTCGTGACTTTGCCGTTTGTATGGGAGCTATATGATATAGTCACCCGATCTTGATCAAATTTGGCACAATCATTAATAAGAACATAAAACTGACAAATACCAACTTTTATGACAATAGCTATAAAATTAATGAAGTTATTGAGAAAGTCACTGTTTCGTAACTTTGACGTTTGTATGGGAGCTATATGATATAGTGGTCCGATCCGGCTGAATCCGAGATATACAATGCCTGCAGTATATACAAGCCTACGTGCAAAATTTCAGCTCTGTAGCTCTTACGGTCTCGGAGGAGTTCGCGTTGATCCAGACGGACGGACGGACGGACGGACGGAAGGACGGACGGACGGACGGACGGACGGACGGACATGGCTATTTGAACTCGTCTCGTCGTGCTGATCAAGAATATATATACTTTATATGGTCCGAGATGCTTCGTTCTATGCGTTGCACACTTCTGACCAAAATTAATATACCCTTTTTGCAAGGGTAGAAATATTAGGCAAAGCAGATATTTGGTTTAGCTTACAAATGTAAATGAAGTAAGTAAGTCGTCTCGCCGACTTAGATATACCATACACCAGTAAAACAAATATTTCTAGTTTATAATTACAATTGAATATAGGTTTTTTTTTTTAAATTCTGTTCACATGCTCTTTACAAGCTTATCTTAGTATCTCGCTCACTCAAGCATACGAGCACCCTAGCGCCCCCACCAGCCAACGGCCAACTTCGGACTTAACGAAAACCGTTTATATACATAACTTGGCTATTTCTAGTCCGATTTTGATCGAATTTTTTTGGATTTTGCTGGATATTAGTATCAAATTTAAGTGTGCCGAATTTGATTCCACAAGGTAGAACATTACATGAGATAATCGAGTTTTTTCAAATTACGGGGGCGGAAAGGGGCGTGGAAAAAATTTGAAACCAGAGGGCCGGGGTTAACTTCGACCGCGTCGAAGTTTGTATACCCTTGCAACTGTTTTGGTAATTCTTTCCTTACCCACAGCCATCAAAGTGTAAAAACGTTTTATCCAAAAAGACTAATGTTTGCGAAAGAACGGCCTTCAATCTTAGCATAGGATATAACGAACTTTTTGATGAAAGTCACTGTTTTCCACCTATCGTTTCTATGGGAGCTATATGATATAGTCACCCGATCTTGATCGAATTTGGCACAATCATTAATAAGAACATAAAACTGACAAATACCAACTTTTATGACAATAGCTATAAAATTAATGAAGTTATTGAGAAAGTCACTGTTCGTGACTTTGCCGCTTGTATGGGAGCTATATGATATAGTCACCCGATCTTGATCGAATTTGGCACAATCATTAATAAGAACATAAAACTGACAAATACCAACTTTTATGACAATAGCTATAAAATTAATGAAGTTATTGAGAGTTGAGTCACTGTTCGTGACTTTGCCGTTTGTATGGGAGCTATATGATATAGTCACCCGATCTTGATCAAATTTGGCACAATCATTAATAAGAACATAAAACTGACAAATACCAACTTTTATGACAATAGCTATAAAATTAATGAAGTTATTGAGAAAGTCACTGTTCGTGACTTTGCCGCTTGTATGGGAGCTATATGATATAGTCACCCGATCTTGATCGAATTTGGCACAATCATTAATAAGAACATAAAACTGACAAATACCAACTTTTATGACAATAGCTATAAAATTAATGAAGTTATTGAGAAAGTCACTGTTCGTGACTTTGCCGTTTGTATGGGAGCTATATGATATAGTCACCCGATCTTGATCAAATTTGGCACAATCATTAATAAGAACATAAAACTGACAAATACCAACTTTTATGACAATAGCTATAAAATTAATGAAGTTATTGAGAAAGTCACTGATCGTGACTTTGCCGTTTGTATGGGAGCTATATGATATAGTCACCCGATCTTGATCGAATTTGGCACAATCATTAACAAGAACATAAAACTGACAAATACCAACTTTCATGACAATAGCTATAAAATTAATGAAGTTATTGAGAAAGTCACTGTTTCGTGACTTTGACGTTTGTATGGGAGCTATATGATATAGTGGTCCGATCCGGCTGAATCCGAGATATACAATGCCTGCAGTATATACAAGCCTACGTGCAAAATTTCAGCTCTGTAGCTCTTACGGTCTCGGAGGAGTTCGCGTTGATCCAGACGGACGGACGGACGGACGGACGGACGGACATGGCTATTTGAACTCGTCTCGTCGTGCTGATCAAGAATATATATACTTTATATGGTCTGAGATGCTTCGTTCTATGCGTTGCACACTTCTGACCAAAATTAATATACCCTTTTTGCAAGGGTATAATAAACTTGATCACTTTACATACTACACGAGCCCACACACCAAATTTGGTAGCTCTATCTCTTGTGGCCTTCGAGATCTATGTGGTTATACGGACGGACAAACGGACAGACGGAACGACTGATCAAGAATATATATACTTTATGGGGACGGAACAGCTTCCTCCTGCCTGTTACATACATTTTGGCGACTTTAATATACCATTTCACCCAATGGGTGTATGGTATAAAAATTATATATTTACTAAAATTATCAGAACCGAGGCTATTTTATTGGCTTTTAATTTTACCAAAGACATAAGAGTACTCCAATTTGATGCTACACTCTAGAGGGACAGCAAATAGTTATCCCAACTTTCCATTGCATTAAAAATATAACCATTAGGCATTCTATAAACTCAACACGGCTAATTGTCCGATTTCAACAAACTGGTTAAGTTAGAAACCTTACTAATTTTGGCCACAAGGACATAGCAAAAGGACGAATTGAAAAATTTGCATATTCATTTATGGTATGTATTTACTGAGTTAATGTAAATCTAAAATACTTTTCTTTGGCTTTGGCTTGATCACATATTAAGCTTATGTTTTAAACTAGCTAACTAGCTAACTAATAAGTCAGCATCTTTGGTTAAGTACAAGTCCGGCAATTTGAATACATTTGAAGTCCAATCAATTTGTGGCATTTAATCTGTTTATCATCATGTCCAGGCGATGGTTGAAGTACACCATCAAGTTGATTGCATCACGAGTTATGGAATAGTTCAGGTTGGTGAGAGCTTTAGAATCAGTGTGACTGTAGCTTGAAAACGGCCAATCCCACGGGCAGCCCAAGGCCGACCTAATTGTTTTCCAAATGTTTTCCATTTTCGAAGGAATGATATCACTTATTTGGTTATTTTTATGGAATTTGGATGACAAATTTGTCATTATGTGAAATGAATCTAAGAACTCCATCAGCTGTTGTTGTTCTGTGAGACTAGACTGGATCTTGGCTCCGTTGTATCGAAATTTGTTGACATCCTTGACGTAGTTTTGATGGGGATGCGTCACATTTAAAATGGAGCAGTCAAATTTTCTGTCGAATCCGCCGATCTACATATATCAATATTGTATGGATATCTATTATTCTATGTTTCTCGTTTTTGACCAAAACTTACCAACTTACCTCTTCATTAAAGAAATGTATCAGATTTGTCGTGGAGTTAATCACAGTTTGACGAATTCTATCAAGCACTTCCACATTAATTAGTGGATTTGATTTGCACGAAAGTATTGCCCTGGCGGAATCATCGTTGGTAACGGTTTTTGTTTCGAAAGGACCATTCTTGCAATCTGCAGGATATGCCACAGTCATGGTACAGCACAGTAAGCAGGCTACAAGACACTTGACTACAGCTTTAGTGGAAAGTTTGAAAAGTAAATTTAATGTAAGTAACTCTTCCAAATATTGAAATTCTTTAATTTCAATCTGTAGTCTCAGATCGGCTTGATCCTTTTTTGAGTTTGTTTTGGGAATCCACTTACACAACATGATGATCGATGAAAGGTTTTGAATCCTTGAAAAACTTCAGAATTTGTAGTTTCGATTGGGGTTTATAAATTATTTGTAACCGATGCTAACTCTGCAGAGTCCGTGTGCTCTTTATGTTGAGAATCGAAGTGGATCGACATTTTATAGCCGCCTCCACACGTCGACATCCAATACATAAGATTAGTGGCGTTTGCCAATGGACCGCAAAAACAATATACATACATATTGTTAAAAACAAAAACGAGAGTAAAGAGTGTTGGGGGAAAGGGGCTTGATAAAAAACACAAACATACAAGAAAAAAACTAATATTGAAATCAGTGACGACATCGAACCATTTCCAACCGAGGCTCGAGCGGTGAAATTGTGATAAGTGTTGACCATTGTATAGGAATGAAATGGCCATTCATAAATTCTAAAGGGAAATGACATACGTAAGACTCGTTCTTGCATTCAATGCAGTATATCTGTAGTATATATGCATCTATGTATATATGATAGCCATGCCTAAGCTTTGGCCCACGCCATTCCGCCCTTGGTCCAGTGAACAGCGAATGATTCACACATACAATTTAGATGATACTCCACTTGATGGAAAGATCATGATACAGCTCTGGGTGGTATCACCTGGGTCCTGGTGTTAATAATGATCAAGAATATATGTATGCTTACTTGTTCAAGCAACTGAACAATTTCAAATTCAAATGCTTCAGTCCCATAGGGAATATTAATCACAATTTCAATTTTGATTTGCCCACAAAATGTTTACTGGATTTTTTCGAACAATAAGAAAAACCAACTCAATGAAAATCTAGCGAATCCCAAAAACAAAAAGGGAAGTTTTTGAGGAATTCCACACAGAATCGATGAAAACGTTTATCCAAGGAAAAATTTGAATTGAATTATGATTTTGACAATACGATCACACACAGAATATTCAATATTTATACCGTATTATCAATCTTACAATATCCTGACGCAAAAAAGAATACTCTTCGTTAGGGTAATTCTTTTTTCTGTGTCTATAATTAATAATTAAAAAAAACACACATAAAACATTCAAATTATTACTCTTATTACTACAATATTTTCTTCTTCTTCCACCATTCCCTACGCTTGAGCAGAACCGATTTATATTGACTGTAACTTGTGTTCTATTTATCCAATCAGATTAAAATTTTGGGGATCTGAGGTTTTATATCCAATACCATCACATTAGTATTTCATAGCGACACTCCAACTGCTTCATCCACTTTTCGTATATAACTATATGATATAGTGGTCCGATCCAAATGATTTTCATACTTGGTCTGCCCAAGGTAATAAATAGCACAGAAAATTCCAGCTGGATAGCTTTTAAAATGGCTGAATAAAACGCATACGCACCGACGGACAGACGGGCATGGCTATATCTACTCAGCTTCTGCTGATCATGCTGATCATGCTGATCAAGAAACATCTGACCAATTTTATAAAACCCTCTGCAAGGGTGTACAAATCAGATGAACAAATATTTTGGCCTCATAGTTACCCAAAATTTTGTATCAGTTTAAAGTTTTCAGTTCTCTCCATTTTCCCTAATACAAAAACCATTTAAAACCCATTTCAAAATCAGCAGGAAAATAACTTGGTGGTGAAGATTCTGATAGAAAATGGCACCAATGTACGAAGTTTATTTCTTTAAGTTCTAAACTCATTATAGACAACAGGATCATAGAGAACTCTTTTCCTTAGTATTTATTTATTTATTTATCTTTGCATTTTATTGTTCAGTTTAATGATATAAAACGAAGCTGAAAGAAATCATGCGGAGAATTCTGCTCCCTTGCCTTGTCATGCTAAACATCCTTTGACTAAGGTAGATAGAGGAGGAAAGAGGGAAACCTCTATATTAAACCTACTAACTAATGTAAATCGTCTATTTTTTCCTACAACAATTGTTCTCATTTCCATTTTATACTTTTGAATTTTTTAATTTAATTTTTTTTGAAACTGCAAGAGAATAAAGATTCAACCAGGATATCTTCGTGTTGGACTACGTAGTTCCAAGAAGAATTAAAACAATTGTAAATGAAGGCACTCCGCCTGAGTCTTGTAACTTGATGTTTTATGGTTATGAAGCTGCCGATCTCAGCTACCATAGCTTAAGAGCTTATAGCTTACAAGTCTGCTCAAAGTTCAGCCGGGAACATTGGAGGTTTCTGCTTCAGATGTAACGTTGGGCGAGTCAGATCTCATAACAAAAGTTGCTGGTCTAGTCAACAACAAACAAATTAAACCAATTGTGTCTTGCTATAATGGCAACAATTTTGTCTGCTTGATATCGTTTTCTCTTAAGGCTGAGGATAATGCGGTTCCATTAGTCGATAACCAGGTGTCACATTCAAGTATTGCAGTTGTGTCGTTCTAAGGAAGTAAATCTTCGGTCATTGAGCTATCCTCTGGATCTAGTAGCGAATGCTTACAGCCATCAACATTTGATTGCAAAAACGGTATTAAACGAAACGGCTAAGGGCACGAAAAACTCATGGATATTAAACATTAAGTGTTTGGAATCTTAATAGGTTCAAAAATGTTCAGGAATCCAGTGAGGGGGCTTACCTCTGAAAGAGATATGGTGGAAGCATGGGGTATGGTAGGCTGCAGGCCAGACCACGCCCCGTGAAATCGGAATACGAAATTGAAATAGAACCGAATGATGTAAATGGTCAGCGGCTCCCTTACGTGGACTTAGTCCCAGAGAACAGAGAAGTTTTGCTGGCCCTTTGTTTCGGTCGTTTCGTCTGCTGGAAGACTTCTTTGGAATTTTTCAGGATTTCAGGAACGTTGACTGTTTAGAATTTAATGAAATCATTCCAGGTCGCAGCAGCCAATCAGGACACCATGCATTGGGTGGTAAGAAACATTTGTTGGGACCATATGAGGCCATCAGTCTCATTAAATTCCTCTACTAACGCGGCGTTGAGTTCCAGCATTGTCCTACAAGAGAAAACTTGGTATTATATTATTGTCAGTTTTATGAAGCTATTAAGGACTGTGCCAAATTTGATCAAGATCAGATGACTATATCATAAGCTCACATTGGTCGGTGGTAAACAGTGACTTTGATCAATAACTTCGATATTTCCTATGCTAAGATTCATTCGCGAACATTAGACTTTTTAGATAAAACGTTTTTCCAATTTGATGGCTATGGGTAAGGAACAAGTAACAAACAACTTGCAACTTGCGACCTAGCTGAATGTAGGTAGTTCTGGCACCATCTATCTGTAGTTGGTAATATTCGATTACATTCTTCTTTTCTCCAATTAGATGCATTTTGTATAGTTCAATATGTAATCGCGTATAGAAGGAAACAAATAATATAAAAGTATAGTATAACCTCTAACTCTGTTTGTGTAGTAACTAACTTAATTTAAACCAGAGAGCCGGGGTTAACTTCGACCGCGTCGAAGTTTGTATACCCTTGCAACTGTTTTGGTAATTCTTTCCTTAGCCATCAAAGTGTAAAAACGTTTTATCCAAAAAGACTAATGTTTGCGAAAGAACTGCCTTCAATCTTAGCATAGCATATAACGAACTTTTTGATGAAAGTCACTGTTTTCCACCTATCGTTTCTATGGGAGCTATATGATATAGTCACCCGATCTTGACCAAATTTGGCACATATATAGCTTCAATAAACTAACGTTCATTACCAACTTTTATGACAATAGCTTAAAAAGTAATGAAGTTATTGAGAAAGTCACTGTTCGTGACTTTGCCGTTTGTATGGGAGCTATATGATATAGTCACCCGATCTTGATCAAGTTTGGCACAATCATTAATAAGAACATAAAACTGACAAATACCAACTTTTATGACAATAGCTATAAAATTAATGAAGTTATTGAGAAAGTCACTGTCCGTGCTGTGCCGTCCGTTGGGAGTCCTCCTCTGTCCGTCTGTCTTTGGACAACTATAAGAACATCGGATGACAAATAAACTTTATGAAGAGCTATAAAATTTGAGAAATGTAGGCTTCGTGTTTGTATGGGAGCTATGTGATAAAGTCCTTGATCTTGATCAAATTTTTGGCCCAATCCTTAATACGAACATAAAATGACAAATACCAACTTTTATGACAATCTAAAAACTAATTGAGAAAGTCACTGTTTCGTGACTTTAACGTTTGTATGGGAGCTATATGATATAGTGGTCCGATCCGGCTAAATCCGAGATATACAATGCCTGCAGTATTACATACATGCCTATGTGCAAAATTTCACTCTTTAGTTTACGGTCTCGGAGGAGTTCGCGTTGATCCAGACGGACGGACGGACATGGCTATTTGAACTCGTCTCGTCGTGCTGATCAAGAATATATATACTTTATATGGTCTGAGATGCTTCGTTCTATGCGTTGCACACTTCTGACCAAAATTAATATACCCTTTTTGCAAGGGTATAAATATTAGGCAAAGCAGATATTTGGTTTAGCTTACAAATGTAAATGAAGTAAGTAAGTCGTCTCGCCGACTTAGGTATACCATACACCAGTAAAACAAATATTTCCAAGTTTATAATTACAATTGAATATAGGTTTTTTTTTTAAATTCTGTTCACATGCTCTTTACAAGCTTATCTTAGTATCTCGCTCACTCAAGCATACGAGCACCCTAGCGCCCCCACCAGCCAACGGCCAACTTCGGACTTAACGAAAACCGTTTATATACATAACTTGGCTATTTTTAGTCCGATTTTGATCGATTTTTTTTGGATTTTGCTGGATATTAGTGTCAAATTTAAGTGTGCCGAATTTGATTCCACAAGGTAGAACATTACATGAGATAATCGAGTTTTTTCAAATTACGGGGGCGGAAAGGGGCGTGGAAATAATTTGAAATAAACTTGATCACTTTACATACTACACGAGCCCACACACCAAACTTGGTAGCTCTATCTCTTATGGCCTTCGAGATCTATGTGGTTATACGGACGGACAAACGGACAGACGGATCGACTGATCAAGAATATATATACTTTATGGGGACGGAACAGCTTTCTACTGCCTGTTACATACATTTTGGCGACTTTAATATACCATTTTACCCTATGGGTGATAAAAATTATATGTATATTTACTAAAATTATCAGAACCGAGGCTATTTTATTGGCTTGTAATTTTACCAAAGACATAAGAGTACTCCAATTTGATGCTACACTCTAGAGGGACAGCAAATAGTCATCCCAACTTTCCATTGCATTAAAAATATAACCATTAGGCATTCTATAAACTCAACACGGCTAATTGTCCGATTTCAACAAACTGGTTAAGTTAGAAACCTTACTAATTTTGGCCACAAGGACATAGCAAAAGGACGAATTGAAAAATTTGCATATTCATTTATGGTATGTATTTACTGAGTTAATGTAAATCTAAAATACTTTTCTTTGGCTTTGGCTTGATCACATATTAAGCTTATGTTTTAAACTAGCTTAAATACTAATAAGTCAGCATCTTTGGTTAAGTACAAGTCCGGCAATTTGAAGTCCAATCAATTTGTGGCATTTAATCTGTTTATCATCATGTCCAGGCGATGGTTGAAGTACACCATCAAGTTGATTGCATCACGAGTTATGGAATAGTTCAGGTTGGTGAGAACTTTAGAATCAGTGTGACTGTAGCTTGAAAACGGCCAATCCCACGGGCAGCCCAAGGCCGACCTAATTGTTTTCCAAATGTTTTCCATTTTCGAAGGAATGATATCACTTATTTGGTTATTTTTAAGGAATTTAGATGACAAATTTGTCATTATGTGAAATGAGTCTAAGAACTCCATCAGCTGTTGTTGTTCTGTGAGACTAGACTGGATCTTGGCTCCGTTGTATCGAAATTTGTTGACATCCTTGACGTAGTTTTGATGGGGATGCGTCACATTTAAAATGGAGCAGTCAAATTTTCTGTCGAATCCGCCGATCTACATATGTATATCAATATTGTATGGATATCTATTATTCTATGTTTCTCGTTTTTCACCAAAACTTACCAACTTACCTCTTCATTAAAGAAATGTATCAGATTTGTCGTGGAGTTAATCACAGTTTGACGAATTCCATCAAGCACTTCCACATTAATTAGTGGATTTGATTTGCACGAAAGTTTTGCCCTGGCGGAATCATCGTTGGTAACGGTTTTTGTTTCGAAAGGACCATTCTTGCAATCTGCAGGATATGCCACAGTCATGGCACAGCACAGTAAGCAGGCTACAAGACACTTGACTAGAGCTTTAGTGGAAGGTTTGGAAAAGTAAATTTAATATATGTAAGTAACTCTTCCAAATATTGAAATTCTTTAATTTCAATCTGTAGTCTCAGATCGGCTTGATCCTTTTTTGAGTTTGTTTTGGGAATCCACTTACACAACATGATGATCGATGAAAGGTTTTGAATCCTCTGAAAAACTTAAGAATTTGTAGTTTCGATTGGGGTTTATAAATTATATCTAACCGATGCTAACTCTGCAGAGTCCGTGTGCTCTTTATGTTGAGAATCGAAGTGGATCGACATTTTATAGCCGCCTCCACACGTCGACATCCAATACATAAGATTAGTGGCGTTTGCCAATGGACCGAAAAAAACAATATACATATTGTTAAAAACAAAAACGAGAGTAAAGAGTGTTGGGGGAAAAGGGGCTTGATAAAAAACACAAACATACAAGAAAAAAACTAATATTGAAATCAGTGACGACATCGAACCATTTCCAACCGAGGCTCGAGCGGTGAAATTGTGATAAGTGTTGACCATTGTATAGGAATGAAATGGCCATTCATAAATTCTAAAGGGAAATGGCATACGTAAGACTCGTTCTCGCATTCAATGCAGTATATCTGTAGTATATATGCATCTATGTATATATGATAGCCATGCCTAAGCTTTGGCCCACGCCATTCCGCCCTTGGTCCAGTGAACAGCGAATGATTCACACATACAATTTAGATGATACTCACTCCACTTGATGGAAAGATCATGATACAGCTCTGGGTGGTATCACCTGGGTCCTGGTGTTAATAATGATCAAGAATATATGTATGCTTACTTGTTCAAGCAACTGAACAATTTCAAATTCAAATGCTTCAGTCCCATAGGGAATATTAATCACAATTTCAATTTTGATTTGCCCACAAAATGTTTACTGGATTTTTTCGAACAATAAGAAAAACCAACTCAATGAAAATCTAGCGAATCCCAAAAACAAAAAGGGAAGTTTTTGAGGAATTCCACACAGAATCGATGAAAACGTTTATCCATCAAACGTTAATTTTTCCAAATGCTTTTTATATGCAAGGAAAAGTTTGAATTGAATTATGAATTTTGACAATACGATCACACACAGAATATTCAATATTTATACCGTATTATCAATCTTACAATATCCTGACGCAAAAAAGAATACTCTTCGTTAGGGTAATTCACACATATAAAACATTCAAATTATTACTCTTATTACTACAATATTTTCTTCTTCTTCCATCATTCCCTACGCTTGAGCAGAACCGATTTATATTGACTGTAACTTGTGTTCTATTTATCCAATCAGATTAAAATTTTGGGGGTCTGGGGTTTTGTATCCAATACTATCACATTAGTATTTCATAGCGACACTCCAACTGCTTCATCCACTTTTCGTATATAACTATATGATATAGTGGTCCGATCCGAATGATTTTCATACTTGGTCTGCCCAAGGTAATAAATAGCACAGAAAATTCCAGCTGGATAGCTTTTAAAATGGCTGAATAAAACGCATACGCACCGACGGACAGACGGGCATGGCTATATCTACTCAGCTTCTGCTGATCATGCTGATCAAGAAACATCTGACCAATTTTATAAAACCCTCTGCAAGGGTGTACAAATCAGATGAACAAATATTTTGGCCTCATAGTTACCCAAAATTTTGTATCAGTTTAAGTTTTCAGTTCTCTCCTTTTCCCTTGTACAAAAACCATTTAAAAACCATTTCTACGTACGAAGTTTATTTCTTTCTAGAATTCTGCTCCCTTGCCTTGTCATGCTAAACATCCTTTGACTAAGGTAGATAGAGGAGGGAAGAGGGAAACCTCTATATTAAACCTACTAACTAATGTAAATCGTCTATTTTTTCCTACAACAATTGTTCTCATTTCCATTTTATACTTTTGAATTTTTCAATTTAATTTTTTTTTAAACTGCAAGAGAATAAATATTCAAACAGGATCTCCTCGGGTTGCGACATTGTGTTGGACTACGTAGTTCCAAGAAGAATTACAGTAACTTCCGTTCCATATTAAGTTGTGAGGCCAAATGTCCTTTCCCAGTTGGTTTTAAAAGTGCAACTCTGCTCAAGAATTGAATTACAGTCTTCTGGCATTGAGCTCTCCTCTGAATCAAGCAGTGAGTGTCCTTCGAAATAGGTTCAAAAAGGTTCCCGAAGGCACCTATCCTGGGTCTTATAACTTGATGTTTTATGGTTATGAAGCTGCCGATCTCAGCTACCATATAAGAGCTTATAGCTTACAAGTCTGCTCAAAGTTCAGCCGGGAACATTGGAGGTTTCTGCTTCAGATGTAACGTTGGGCGAGTCAGATCTCATAACAAAAGTTGCTGGTCTAGTCAACAACAAATAAATTAAACCAATTGTGTCTTGCTATAATGGCAACAATTTTGTCTGCTTGATATCGTTTTCTCTTGAGGCTGAGGATAATGCGGTTCCATTAGTCGATAACCAGGTGTCACATTCAAGTATTGCAGTTGTGTCGTTCTAAGGAAGTAAATCTTCGGTCATTGAGCTATCCTCTGGATCTAGGAGCGAATGCTTACAGTCATCAACATTTGATTGCAAAAACGGTATTAAACGAAACGGCTAAGGGCACGAAAAACTCATGGATATTAAACATTAAGTGTTAGGAATAGAAAATCTAAATAGGTTTAAAAATGTTCAGGAATCCAGTGAGGAGGTTTTACCTCTGAAAGAGGTATGGTGGAAGCATAGGCTGCAATCCAGACCACGCCCCGTGAAATCGTTATATGAAATTGAAATAGAACCGAATGATGTAAATGGTCAGCGGCTTCCTTACGTGGTCTAGTCCCAGAGAACAGAGAAGTTTTGCTGGCCCTTTGTTTCGGTCGTTTCGTCTGCTGGAAAACTTCTTTGGAATTTTTCAGGATTTCAGGAACGTTGACTGTTTAGAATTTAATGAAATCATTCCAGGTCGCAGCAGCCAATCAGGACACCATGTATTGGGTGGTAAGAAACATTTGTTGGGACCATATGAGGCCATCAGTCTCATTAAATTCCTTCTACTAACCGCGGCGAGAGTTGAGTTCCAGCATTGTCCTACAAGAGAAAACTTGGTATTATATTATTGTCAGTTTTATGAAGCTATTAAGGACTGTGCCAAATTTGATCAAGATCAGATGACTATATCATAAGCTCACATTGGAACAATCGGTGGTAAACAGTGACTTTGATCAATAACTTCGATATTTCCTATGCTAAGATTCATTCGCGAACATTAGACTTTTTAGATAAAACGTTTTTCCAATTTGATGGCTATGGGTAAGGAACAAGTAACAAACAACTTGCAACTTGCGACCTAGCTGAATGTAGGTAGTTCTGGCACCATCTATCTGTAGTTGGTAATATTCGATTACATTCTTCTTTTCTCCAATTAGATGCATTTTGTATAGTTCAATATGTAATCGCGTATAGAAGGAAACATATAATATAAAAGTATAGTATAACCTCTAACTCTGTTTGTGTAGTAACTAACTTAATTTAAACCAGAGAGCCGGGCTTAACTTCGACCGCGTCGAAGTTTGTGTACCCTTGCAACTGTTTTGGTAATTATTTCCTTAGCCATCAAAGTGTAAAAACGTTTTATCCAAAAAGACTAATGTTTGCGAAAGAACGGCCTTCAATCTTAGCATAGCATATAACGAACTTTTTGATGAAAGTCACTGTTTTCCACCTATCGTTTCTATGGGAGCTATATGATATAGTCATCTATCTCGATCTTGATCAAATTTGGCACAATCATTAGTAAGAACATAAAACTGACAAATACCAACTTTTATGACAATAGCTATAAAATTAATGAAGTTATTGAGAAAGTCACTGTTCGTGACTTTGCCGTTTGTATGGGAGCTATATGATATAGTCACCCGATCTTGATCGAATTTGGCACAATCATTAATAAGAACATAAAACTGACAAATACCAACTTTTATGATAATAGCTATAAAATTAATGAAGTTATTGAGAAAGTCACTGTTCGTGACTTTGCCGTTTGTATGGGAGCTATATGATATAGTCACCCGATCTTGATCGAATTTGGCACAATCATTAATAAGAACATAAAACTGACAAATACCAACTTTTATGACAAGAGCTATAAAATTAATGAAGTTATTGAGAAAGTCACTGTTCGTGACTTTGCCGTTTGTATGGGAGCTATATGATATAGTCACCCGATCTTGATCGAATTTGGCACAATCATTAATAAGAACATAAAACTGACAAATACCAACTTTTATGATAATAGCTATAAAATTAATGAAGTTATTGAGAAAGTCACTGTTCGTGACTTTGCCGTTTGTATGGGAGCTATATGATATAGTCACCCGATCTTGATCGAATTTGGCACAATCATTAGTAAGAACATAAAACTGACAAATACCAACTTTTATGACAAGAGCTATAAAAT
>JAECWI010000184.1:0-29246 GCA_018150345.1 Drosophila equinoxialis
TTTGAGTTTTATAGCCGCCATCTCTTATATAACAGTTTACTAGCTGCTGGAACCATTCCACAGCCGCCATTTTGAGTTTTATAGCCTTCATCTCTTATACAACAGCTTTTCTAGCTGCTGGACCCATTCCACAGCCGCCATTTTTGAGTTTTATAGCCGCCATCTCTTATATAACAGCTTTTCTAGCCGCTGGAACCATTCCACAGCCGCCATTTTGAGTTTTATAGCCGCCATTCTCTTATATAACAGCTATACTAGCTGCTGGAACCATTCTACAGCCGCCATCCCTGATATAACAGCTATACTAGCTGCTGGAACCATTCTACAGCCGCCATTTTGAGTTTTATAGCCGCCATCTCTTATATAACAGCTATACTAGCTGCTGGAACCATTCTACAGCCGCCATCCCTGATATAACAGCTATACTGAGCTGATGAAACCATTCTACAGCCGCCATTTTGAGTTTTATAGCCGCCATCTCTTATATAACAGCTTTACTAGGTGCTAGAACCATTCTACAGCCGCCATTTTGAATTTTATAGCCGCCATCTCTTATATAACAGCTATACTAGCAGCTGGAACCATTCTACAGCCGCCATTTTTGAGTTTTATAGCCGCCAATCCCTTATATAACAGCTTTACTAGCTGCTGGAACCATTCCACAGCCCCCAATTTTGAGATTTTATAGCCGCCATCTCTTAAATAACAGCTTTACTAGCTGCTGGAACCAATCTACAGCCGCCATTTTTGAGTTTTATAGCCGCCATCTCTTATATATCAGCTTTACTAGCTGCTGGAACCATTCTTCAGCCGGCATTTTGGGTTTTATACCCGCCATCTTTTATATAACAGCTTTACTAGCTGCTGGAACCATTCTACAGCCGCCATTTTGAGTTTTATAGCCGCCATCTCTTATATAATAAGCTTTTCTAGCTGCTTGAACCGTCCCACAGCCGCCAGTTTTGAGTTTTATAGCCGCCATCTCTTATATAACAGCTTTTGCTAGCTGCTGGAACCATTCCACAGCCGCCATTTTGAGTTTTATAGCCGCCATCTCTTAAATAACAGGCTTCACTAGCTGCTGGAACCATTCTACAGCCGCCATTTTGAGTTTTATAGCCGCCATCCCTTATATATCAGCTTTACTAGCTGCTGGAACCATTCTACAGCCGGCACTTTTGGGGTTTTATACCCGCCATCTTTTATATAACAGCTTTACTTCAGATGCTGGAACCATTCTACAGCCGCCATTTTTGAGTTTTTATAGCCGGCATCTCTTATACATCAGCTTTACTAGCTGCTGGAACCATTCTACAGCCGCCATTTTGAGTTTTATAGCCGCCATCTCTTATATAACAGCTATACTAAAACCGCTGGAACCATTCTACAGCCGCCATTTTTGAGATTTATAGCCGCCATCCCTTATATAACAGCTTTATTTGCTGCTGGAACCATTCTACAGCCGCCATTTTTGAGTTTTATAGCCGCCATCTCTTATATAACAGCTCTTTACTAGCTGATGGAACCATTCTACAGCCGCCATTTTTGAGTTTTATAGCCGCCATCTCTTATATAACAGCTTTACTAGCTGCCGGAACCATTCTACAGCCGCCAATTTTGAAATTTTATAGCCGCCATCTCTTATATAACAGCTATACTAGCAGCTGGAACCATTCTACAGCCGCCATTTTTGAGTTTTATAGCCGCCATCCCTTATATAACAGCTTTACTAGCTGCTGGAACCATTCCACAGCCGCCATTTTTGAGTTTTATAGCCGCCATCTCTTATATAACAGCTATACTAGCTGTTGGAACCATTCAACAGCCGCCATTTTTGAGTTTTATAGCCGCCATCTCTTATTTAACAGCAATACTAACTGCTGGAACCATTCTACAGCCGCCATTTTTGCATTTTATAGCCGCCATCTCTTATATAACAGCTTTACTAGCTGCTGGAACCATTCTACAGCTGCCATTTTGGGGTTTTACAGTCGCCATCTCTTATATAACAGCTTTACTAGCTGCTGGAACCATTCCACAGCCGCCTTTTTTGAGTTTTATAGCCGCCATCTCTTATATAACAGCTATACTAGCTGCTGGAACCATTCTACAGCCGCCATCCTTGATATAACAGCTATACTAGCTGCTGGAACCATTCTACAGCCGCCATTTTTGAGTTTTATAGCCGCCATCTCTTATATAACAGCTATACTAGCTGCTGGAACCATTCTACAGCCGCCATCCCCTGATATAATAGCTATACTAGATACTGCGAACCATTCTACAGCCGCCATTTTGAGTTTTATAGCCGCCATCTCTTATATAACAGCTTTACTAGCTGCTGGAACCATTCTACAGCCGCCATTTTTGAGTTTTATAGCCGCCATCTCTTATATAACAGCTTTACTAGCTGCTGGAACCATTCTACAGCCGCCAATTTTCAGTTTTATAGCCGCCATCTCTTATATAACAGCAATACTAGCCGCTGGAACTTCCTTGTACAGCCGCCTGTTTTGAGTTTTATCGCCGCCATCTCTTATATAACAGCTATACTAGCTGCTGGAACCATTCTGTGCAGCCGCCATTTTGAGTTTTATAGCCGCCATCTCTCATATAACAGCTAAACTAACTGCTGGAACCATTCTACAGCCGCCATTTTGAGTTTTATAGCCGCCATCTCTTATATAACAGCTATACTAGCTGCTGGAACTGGTCTTCAGCCGCCATTTTTAATTTTTATTGCCGCCACTCTCTTATATAACAGCTTTACTAGCTGCTGGAACCATTCTACAGCCGCCATTTTGAGTTTTATAGCCGCCATCTCTTATATAACAGCTTTTTTACTAGCTGCTGGAACCATTCCACAGCCGCCATTTTTGAGTTTTATAGCCGCCATCTCTTATATAACAGCTATACTAGCTGCTGGAACCCATTCAACAGCCGCCATTTTTGAGTTTTATAGCCGCCATCTCTTATATAACAGCAATACTAACTGCTGGAACCATTCTACAGACACCATTTTTGAGATTTATAGCCGCCATCTCTTATATAACAGCCTTTACTAGCTGCTGGAACCATTCCACAGTCGCCATTTTGAGTTTTATAGCCGCCATCACTTATATAACAGCTATACTAGCTGCTGGAACCATTCTACAGCCGCCATCCCTGATATAACAGCCATACTAGCTGCTGGAACCATTCCTACAGCTGCCAGTTTTGAGTTTTATAGCCGCCATCTCTTATATAACAGCTATACTAGCTGCTGGAACCATTCTACAGCCGCCATCCCTTGATTATAACAGCTATATTTAGCTGCTGGAACCATTCTACAGCCGCCATTTTTGAGTTTTATAGCCGCCATCTCTTTATAACAGCTTTACTAGCTGCTGGAACCATTCTACAGCCGCCATTTTTGAGTTTTATAGCCGCCATCTGTTATATAACAGCTATACTAGCTGCTGGAACCATTCTACAGCCGCCATTTTTGAGTTTTATAGCCGCCATCTCTTATATAACAGCTATACTAGCTGCTGAAACCATTCTACAGCCGCCATTTTCAGTTTTATAGCCGCCATCTCTTATATAACAGCAATACTGAGCTGCTGGAACCATTCTACAGACACCATTTTTGAGTTTGATAGCCGCCATCTCCCGGGTAACCGCTTAACCAGCTGCTGGAACCATTATGCCAGCCGCCGTTTTGAGTTTTTTTGCCGCCATCCCTTATATAATTGCTATACTTGGTCGCTAGAACCATTGTGCAGCCGCTATTTTGAGCTTTGTATCGCCGCCACTTCTTATATAACAGCTAAACTATCTGCTGGAACCATTCTACAGCCGCCATTTTGAGTTTTATAGCCGCCATCTCTTATATAACAGCTATACTAGCTGCTGGAACTATTCTACAGCCGCCATTTTAAGATTTATTGCCGCCATCTCTTATATAACAGCTTTACTAGCTGTTGGAACCATTCTACAGCCGCCATTTTTGAGTTTTTATAGCCGCCATCTCTTATATAACAGCTTTACTAGCTGCTGGAACCATTCCACAGCCGCCATTTTGAGCCTTATAGCCGCCATATCTTATATAACAGCTATACTAGCTGCTGGAACCATTCTACAGCCGCCATTTTTGAGATTTACAGCCGCCATCTCTTATATAACAGCTTTACTAGCTGCTGGAACCATTCTGCAGCACACCAGTTTTGTGTTTGATAGCCGCCATCTCTTGTATAACAGCTTAACTAGCTGCTGGAACTATTATAAAGCAGCCGCCATTTTGAGTTTTATCGCCGCCATCTCTTATATAACAGCTTTTCTAGCTGCTGGAACCATTCCACAGCCGCCACTTTTGAGCCTTTATAGCCGCCATCTCTTATATAACAGCTACACTAGCTGCTCGAACCATTCTACAGCCGCCATCCTCGATATAACAGCTATACTAGCTGCTGGAACCATTCTACAGCCGCCATTTTTGAGTTTTATAGCCGGTATCTTCTTATACAACAGCTTTACTAGCTGCTGGAACCATTCTACAGCCGGCACATTTTGGGTTTTATAGCCGCCATCTCTTATATAACAGCAATACTAACTGCTGGAACCATTCTACAGCCGCCATTTTTGAGATTTATAGCCGCCATCTCTTATATAACAGCTTTTACTAGCTGCTGGAACCATTCGGCACAGCCGCCATTTTTGAGTTTTATAGCCGCCATCTCTTATATAATAGCCATACTAGCTGCTGGAACCATTCAACAGCCGCCATTTTTGAGTTTTATAGCCGCCATCTCTTATATAACAGCAATACTAACCGCTGGAACCATTCTACAGATGCCATCTCTTATATAACAGCTTTACTCTTTAGCTGCTGGAACCATTCTACAGCCGCCATTTTGGGTTTTATAGCCGCCATCTTTTATACAACAGCTATACTAGCTGCTGGAACCATTCTACAGCCGCCATTTTGAGTTTTATAGCCGCCATCTCTTATATAACAGCTTTACTATACATCTCTTATATAACAGCTTTACTAGATGCTGGAACCATTCTACAGCCGCCATCCCCGATATAACAGCTATACTAGCTGCTGGAACCTTCCTACAGCTGCCATTTTTGAGTTTTATAGCCGCCATCCCTTACATATCAGCTTTACTAGCTGCTGGAACCATTCTACAGCCGGCATCTTTGGGTTTTATACCCCGCCATCTTTTTATATAACAGCTTTACTAGATGCTGGAACCATTCTACAGCCGCCATTTTTGAGTTTTATAGCCGGCATCTCTTATACAACAGCTTTACTAGCTGCTGGAACCATTCTACAGCCGCCATTTTGAGTTTTATAGCCGCCATCTCTTATATAACAGCTATACTAGCTGCTGGAACCATTCTACAGCCGCCATCCCTGATATAACAGCTATACTAGCTGCTGGAACCATTCTACAGCCGCCATTTTGAGTTTTATAGCCGTCATCTCTTATATAACAGCTTTACTAGCTGCTGGAACCATTCTACAGCCGCCATTTTTGAGTTTTATAGCCGCCATCTCTTATATATCAGCTTTTCTTAGCTGCTTGAACCATTCCACAGCCGCCATTTTTGAGTTTTATAGCCGCCATCTCTTATATATCAGCTTTCTTCGCCGCTGGAACCATTCCACAGCCGCCATTTTTGAGTTTTATAGCCGCCATCTCTTATATAACAGCTATACTAGCTGCTGGAACCATTCTACAGCCGCCATCCCCGATATAACAGCTATACTAGCTGCTGGAACCATTCTACAGCCGCCATTTTTGAGTTTTATAGCCGCCATCTCCTGTATAACAGCTATACTAGCTGCTGGAACCATTCTACAGCCGCCATCCCTGATATAACAGCTATACTAGCTGCTGGGTCCATTCTACAGCCGCCATTTTGAGTTTTATAGCTCGCCATCTCTTATATAACAGCTTTACTAGCTGCTGGAACCATTCTACAGCCGCCATTTTGAGTTTTATAGCCGCCATCTCTTATATAACAGCTTTTCTAGCTGCTGGAACCATTCCACAGCCGCCATTTTTGAGTTTTATAGCCGCCATCTCTTATATAACAGCTTTTCTAGCTGCTGGAACCATTCCACAGCCGCCATTTTTGAGTTTTATAGCCGCCATCTCTTATATAACAGCTATACTAGCTGCTGGAACCATTCTACAGCCGCCATCCCTGATATAACAGCTTATACTAGCTGCTGGAACCATTCTACAGCCGCCATTTTGAGTTTTATAGCCGCCATCTCTTATATAACAGCTATACTAGCTGCTGGAACCATTCTACAGCCGCCATCCCTGATATAACAGCTATACTTAGCTGATGGAACCATTCTACAGCCGCCATTTTTGAGTTTTATAGCCGCCATCTCTTATATAACAGCTTTACTAGGTGCTGGAACCATTCTACAGCCGCCATTTTTGAATTTTATAGCCGCCATCTCTTATATAATAGCTATACTAGCAGCTGGAACCATTCTACAGCCGCCATTTTTGAGTTTTATAGCCGCCAATCCCTTATATAACAGCTTTCCTAGCTGCTGGAACCATTCCACAGCCCTCCCATTTTTGAGTTTTATAGCCGCCATCTCTTAAATAACAGCTTTACTAGCTGCTGGAACCATTCTACAGCCGCCATTTTTGAGTTTTATAGCCGCCATCTCTTATATAACAGCTTTACTAGCTGCTGGAACCATTCCACAGCCGCTATTTTTGAGTTTTATAGCCGCCATCTCTTATATAACAGCCATACTAGCTGCTGGAACCATTCAACAGCCGCCATTTTTGGGCTTTTATAGCCGCCATCTCTTATACAACAGCTATACTAGCTGCTGGAACCATTCTAGCAGCGTGCCATTTTGAGTTTTATAGCCGCCATCTCTTTTATAACAGCTTTTTTCTTTTATAACAGCTTTACTAGCTGCTGGAACCATTCTACAGCCGCCATTTTGAGTTTTATAGCCGCCATCTCTTATATAACAGCTTTCTAGCTGCTGGAACCTTCCCAGCTGCCTTTTGAGTTTTATAGCCGCCCTCTCTTTATATCCTAGACGCTGGAACCATTCTACAGCCGCCATTTTGAGTTTTATAGCCCCCCTCTCTTTTTTTCCATTTCTCGCTGCTCACCTTCCCCCCTTTTGAGTTTTATAGCCGCCATCTCTTATATAACAGCTTTTCTAGCTGCTGGAACCATTCTACAGCCGCCATCCCTGATATAACAGCTTAAGTACTAGCTGCTGGAACCTTCTACCCTTTTGAGTTTTATAGCCGCCATCTCTTATATAACAGCCATACTAGCTGCTGGAACCATTCTACAGCCGCCATCCTCTGATATAACAGCTACACTAGCTGCTGGAACCATTGTACAGCCGCCATTTTGAGTTTTATAGCCGCCATCTCTTATATAACAGCCTTACTAGCTGCTGGAACCATTCTACAGCCGCCATCCTCGATATAATAGCCATACGAAGGATGGAACCATTGTACAGCCGCCATTTTGAGTTTTATAGCCGCCATCTCTTATATAACAGCTTTACTAGGTGCTGAACCATCTACAGCCGCCATTTTTGAATTTTATAGCCGCCCATCTCTTATATAACAGCTATACTAGCAGCTGGAACCATTTCTACAGCCGCCATTTTGAGTTTTTCTAGCCGCCAATCCCTTATATAACAGCTTTCACTAGCTGCTGGAACCATTCCACAGCCCCCATTTTTGATTTTATAGCCGCCATCTCTTAAATAACATTTTTACTAGCTGCTGAACCCATTCTACAGCCGCCATTTTTGAGTTTTATAGCCGCCATCCCTTATATATCAGCTTTACTTTAACTGCTGGAACCATTCTACAGCCGGCATTTTGGGATTTTATACCCGCCATCTTTTTTAGTATAACAGCTTTACTAGCTGCTGGAACCATTCTACAGCCGCCATCTTTTGAGTTTTATAGCCGCCATCTCTTATATAACAGCTTTCTCTAGCTGCTGGAACCATTCCACAGCCGCCATTTTTGAGTTTTATAGCCGCCATCTCTTATATAACAGCTTTTCTAGCCGCTTGAACCATTCCACAGCCGCCATTTTGAGTTTTATAGCCACCATCTCTTAAATAACAGCTTCACTAGCTGCTCGAAACCATTCTACAGCCGCCATTTTGAGTTTTATAGCCGCCATCCCTTATATATCAGCTTTACTCAGCTGCTTGAACCATTCTACAGCCGGCATTTTGGGTTTTATACCCGCCATCTTTTATATAACAGCTTTACTAGATGCTGGAACCATTCTACAGCCGCCAGTTTTGAGTTTTATAGCCGGCATCTCTTATACAACAGCTTTACTAGCTGCTGGAACCATTCTACAGCCGCCATTCTTGAGTTTTATAGCCGCCATCTCTTATATAACAGCTATACTAACTGCTGGAACCATTCTACAGCCGCCATTTTGAGATTTATAGCCGCTATCTCTTATATATCAGCCTTTCTTGCTGCTGGAACCATTCTACAAGGCCGCCATTTTGAGTTTTATAGCCGCCATCTCTTATATAACAGCTTTACTAGCTGATGGAACCATTCTACAGCCGCCATTTTGAGTTTTATAGCCGCCATCTCTTATATAACAGCTTTACTAGCTGCTGGAACCATTCTACAGCCGCCATTTTTGAAATTTTATAGCCGCCATCTCTTATATAACAGCTATACTAGCAGCTGGAACCATTCTACAGCCGCCATTTTTGAGTTTTTATAGCCGCCAATCCCTTATATAACAGTTTTCTTTACTTGAGCTGCTGGAACCATTCCACAGCCGCCATTTTTGAGTTTTATAGCCGCCATCTCTTATATAATAGCCATACTAGCTGCTGGAACCATTCAACAGCCGCCATTTTTGAGTTTTATAGCCGCCATCTCTTATATATGGTTAGCAATACTATCTGCTGGAACCATTCTACAGCCGCCATTTTTGAGATTTATAGCCGCCATCTCTTATATAACAGCTTTACTAGCTGCTGGAACCATTCTACAGCCGCCAGTTTTGGGGTTTTATAGCCGCCATCTCTTATATGCTAACAGCTTTACTAGCTGCTGGAACCATTCCACAGCTGCCATTTTGAGTTTTATAGCTGCCATCTCTTAGGTGGGCAGCTATACTAGCTAGCTGGAACCATTCTACAGCCGCCATCCCTGATATAACAGCCATACTAGCTGCTGGAACCATTCTACAGCCGCCATTTTGAGTTTTATAGCCGCCATCTCTTATATAACAGCTATACTCGCTGCTGGAACCATTTTACAGCCGCCATCCTTGATATATCCACAGTTATCACTAGCTGCTGGAACCATTCTACAGCCGCCATTTTGAGCTTTATAGCCGCCATCTCTTATATAACAGCTTTACTAGCTGCTGGAACCATTCTACAGTCGCCATTTTGAGTTTTATAGCCGCCATCTGTTATATAACAGCTATACTAGATGCTGAACCATTCTACAGCCGCCATTTTGAGTTTTATAGCCGCCATCTCTTATATAACAGCTTTACTAGCTGCTGGAACCATTCTACAGCCGCCATTTTTTCAGGTTTTATAGCCGCCATCTCTATATAACAGCAATACTAGCTGCTGGAACCATTCTACAGACACCATTTTGAGTTTGATAGCCGCCATCTCTTGTATAACTGCTTAGACCAGCTGCTGGAACCATTATACAGCCGCGCCGTTTTGAGTTTCATCGCCGCCATCTCTTATATAACAGCTATACTAGCTGCTGGAACCCACTATGCAGCCGCCATTTTGAGTTTTATAGCCGCCATCTCTTATATAACAGCTAAACTAATCTGTTGGAACCATTCTACAGCCGCCATTTTGAGTTTTATAGCCGCCATCTCTTATATAACAGCTATACTAGCCGCTGGAACTATTCTACAGCCGCCATTTTAAGATTTATTGCCTGCCATCTCCTTATATAACAGCTTTACTAGCTGCTGGAACCATTCTACAGCCGCCATTTCGGAGTTTTATAGCCGCCATCTCTGCTATAACAGCTTTACTAGCTGCTGGAACCATTCCACAGCCGCCATTTTGAGTCTTATAGCCGCCACCTCTTATATAACAGCTATACTAGCTGCTGGAACCATTCAACAGCCGCCATTTTGAGTTTTATAGCCGCCATCTCTTATATAACAGCAATACTAACTGCTGGAACCATTCTACAGACACCATTTTTGAGATTTATAGCCGCCATCTCTTATATAATAGCTTTACTAGCTGCTGGAACCATTCCACAGCCGCCATTTTGAGTTTTATAGCCGCCATCTCTTATATAACAGCTATACTAGCTGTTGGAACCATTCTACAGCCGCCATCCCTGATATAACAGCTTTACTAGCTGCTGGAACCATTCTACAGCCGCCATTTTGAGTTTTATAGCCGCCATCTCTTATATAACAGCTATGCTAGCTGCTGGAACCATTCTACAGCCGCCATCCCTGATATAACAGCTATATTAGCTGCTGGAACCATTCTACAGCCGCCATTTTGAGTTTTATAACCGCCATCTCTTATATAACAGCTTTACTAGCTGCTTGAACCATTCTACAGCCGCCATTTTGAGTTTTATAGCCGCCATCTGTTATATAACAGCTATACTAGCTGCTGGAACCATTCTACAGCCGCCATTTTGCGTTTTATAGCCGCCATCTCTTATATAACAGCCATACTAGCATGCTGGAACCATTCTACAGCCGCCATTTTCAGTTTTATAGCCGCCATCTCTTATATAACAGCAATACTAGCTGCTGGAACCATTCTACAGACACCATTTTGAGTTTGATAGCCGCCATCTCTTGTATAACCGTTTAGACCAGCTGCTGGAACCATTATACAGCCGCCGGTTTTGAGTTTTATCGTCGCCATCTCTTATATAACAGCTATACTAGCTGCTGGAACCATTCATGCAGCCGCCATTTTGAGTTTTATAGCCGCCATCTCTTATATAACAGCTAAAACTAACTGCTGGAACCATTCTACAGCCGCCATTTTGAGTTTTATAGCCGCCATCTCTTATATAACAGCTATACTAGCTGCTGGAACTATTCTACAGCCGCCATTTTAAGATTTATTGCCGCCATCTCTTATATAACAGCTTTACTAGCTGCTGGAACCATTCTACAGCCGCCATTTTGAGTTTTATAGCCGCCATCTCTTATATAATAGCTTTACTAGCTGCTGGAACCATTCCACAGCCGCCATTTTGAGTTTTATAGCCGCCATATTTTATATAACAGCTTTACTAGCTGCTGGAACCATTCTACAGCCGCCATTTTTGAGATTTACAGCCGCCATCTCTTATATAACAGCTTTATTAGCTGCTGGAACCATTCTGCAGACACCATTTGTGTTTGATAGCCGCCATCTCTTGTATAACAGCTTAACTAGCTGCTGAACTATTATACAGCCGCCATTTTGAGTTTTATCGCCGCCATCTCTTATATAACAGCTATACTAGCTGGCCATTTTGAGTTTTAAAGCCGCCATGTCTTTATATAACAGCCATACTAGCTGTTGGAAAATATTCTACAGCTGCCATTTTGAGTTTCATAGCCGCCATTTCTTATATAACAGCAATACTAGCTGCTGGAACCATTCTGCAGCCGCCATTTTGAATTTTATAGCCGCCATCTCTTATATAACAGCTTTTACCAGCTGCTGGAACCATTCTACAGCCGCCATTTTGAGTTTCATAGCCGCCATCTCTTACATAACAGCTTTACCAGCTGTTGGAACCATTCTACAGCCGCCATTTTGAGTTTTGTAGCCGCCATCGTTTATATATCAGCTTTACTAGCTGCTGGAACCATTCTACAGCCGCCATTTTGGGTTTTATACCCGCCATCTCTTATATAACAGCTTTACTAGCTGCTGGAACCATTCTACAGCCGTCATTTTGAGTTTTATACCCGCCATCTCTTATATAACAGCTTTACTATCTGCTGGAACCATTCTATAGCCGCCATTTTGGGTTTTATAGCCCGCCATCTCTTATATAACAGCTTTAATAGATGCTGGAACCATTCTACGGCCGCCATTTTGAGTTTTATAGCCGCCATCTCTTATACAACAGCTTTACTAGCTGCTGGAACCATTCTACAGCCGCCATTTTGAGTTTTATAGCCGCCATTCTCTTATATAACAGCTATACTAACTGCTGGAACCATTCTACAGCCGCCATTTTGAGATTTATAGCCGCTATCTCTTATATAACAGCTTTACTTGCTGCTGGAACCATTCTACAGCCGCCATTTTTGAGTTTTATAGCCGCATCTCTTATATAACAGCTTTACTAGCTGATGGAACCATTCTACAGCCGCCATTTTGAGTTTTATAGCCGCCATCTCTTATATAACAGCTTTACTAGCTGCTGGAACCATTCTACAGCCGCCATTTTGAATTTTATAGCCGCCATCTCTTATATAACAGCTATACTAGCAGCTGGAACCATTCTACAGCCGCCATTTTGAGTTTTATAGCCGCTATCTCTTATATAACAGCTTTACTAGCTGCTGGAACCATTCCACAGCCGCCATTTTGAGTTTTATAGCCGCCATCTCTTATATAACAGCTATACTAGCTGCTGGAACCATTCAACAGCCGCCATTTTGAGTTTTATAGCCGCCATCTCTTATATAACAGCAATACTAAACTGCTGGAACCATTCTACAGCCGCCATTTTGAGATTTATAGCCGCCATCTCTTATATAACAGCTTTACTAGCTGCTGGAACCATTCTACAGCCGCCATTTTGGGTTTTATAGCCGCCATCTCTTATATAACAGCTTTACTAGCTGCTGGAACCATTCCACAGCCGCCATTTTGAGTTTTATAGCCGCCATCTCTTATATAACAGCTATACTAGCTGCTGGAACCATTCTACAGCCGCCATCCCTGATATAACAGCTATACTAGCTGCTGGAACCATTCTACAGCCGCCATTTTGAGTTTTATAGCCGCCATCTCTTATATAACAGCTATACTAGCTGCTGGAACCATTCTACACCAGCCGCCATCCCTGATATAACAGCTATACTAGCTGCTGGAACCATTCTACAGCCGCCATTTTGAGTTTTATAGCCGCCATCTCTTATATAACAGCTTTACTAGCTGCTGGAACCATTCTACAGTCGCCATTTTGAGTTTTATAGCCGCCATCTGTTATATAACAGCTATACTAGCTGCTGGAACCATTCTACAGCCGCCATTTTGAGTTTTATAGCCGCCATCTCTTATATAACAGCTTTACTAGCTGCTGGAACCATTCTACAGCCGCCATTTTCAGTTTTTATAGCCGCCATCTCTTATATAACAGCAATACTAGCTGCTGGAACCATTCTACAGACACCATTTTGAGTTTGATAGCCGCCATCTCTTGTATAACTGCTTAACCAGCTGCTGGAACCATTATACAGCCGCCGTTTTGAGTTTTATCGCCGCCATCTCTTATATAACAGCTATACTAGCTGCTGGAACCATTATGCAGCCGCCATTTTGAGTTTTATAGCCGCCATCTCTTATATAACAGCTAAACTAACTGCTGGAACAATTCTACAGCCGCCATTTTGAGTTTTATAGCCGCCATCTCTTATATAACAGCTATACTAGCTGCTGGAACTATTCTACAGCCGCCATTTTAAGATTTATTGCCGCCATCTCTTATATAACAGCTTTACTAGCTGCTGGAACCATTCTACAGCCGCCATTTTGAGTTTTATAGCCGCCATCTCTTATATAACAGCTTTACTAGCTGCTGGAACCATTCCACAGCCGCCATTTTGAGTTTTATAGCCGCCACCTCTTATATAATAGCTATACTAGCTGCTGGAACCATTCAACAGCCGCCATTTTGAGTTTTATAGCCGCCATCTCTTATATAACAGCAATACTAACTGCTGGAACCATTCTACAGACACCATTTTGAGATTTATAGCCGCCATCTCTTATATAACAGCTTTACTAGCTGCTGGAACCATTCCACAGCCGCCATTTTGAGTTTTATAGCCGCTATCTCTTATATAACAGCTATACTAGCTGCTGGAACCATTCTACAGCCGCCATCCCTGATATAACAGCTATACTAGCTGCTGGAACCATTCTACAGCCGCCATTTTGAGTTTTATAGCCGCCATCTCTTATATAACAGCTATACTAGCTGCTGGAACCATTCTACAGCCGCCATCCTTGATATAACAGCTATACTAGCTGCTGGAACCATTCTACAGCCGCCATTTTGAGCTTTTATAGCCGCCATCTCTTATATAACAGCTTTACTAGCTGCTGGAACCATTCTACAGCCGCCATTTTGAGTTTTATAGCCGCCATCTCTTATATAACAGCTATACTAGCTGCTGGAACCATTCTACAGCCGCCATTTTGAGTTTTTATAGCCGCCATCTCTTATATAACAGCTATACTAGCTGCTGGAACCATTCTACAGCCGCCATTTTCAGTTTTATAGCCGCCATCTCTTATATAACAGCAATACTAGCTGCTGGAACCATTCTACAGACACCATTTTTGAGTTTGATAGCCGCCATCTCTTGTATAACTGCTTAAACCAGCTGCTGGAACCATTATACAGCCGCCGTTTTGAGTTTTATCGCCGCCATCTCTTATATAACAGCTATACTAGCTGCTGGAACCATTATGCAGCCGCCATTTTGAGTTTTATAGCCGCCATCTCTTATATAACAGCTAAACTAACTGCTGGAACCATTCTACAGCCGCCATTTTGAGTTTTATAGCCGCCATCTCTTATATAACAGCTATACTAGCTGCTGGAACTATTCTACAGCCGCCATTTTAAGATTTATTGCCGCCATCTCTTATATAACAGCTTTACTAGCTGCTGGAACCATTCTACAGCCGCCATTTTGAGTTTTATAGCCGCCATCTCTTATATAACAGCTTTACTAGCTGCTGGAACCATTCCACAGCCGCCATTTTGAGTTTTATAGCCGCCATATTTTTATATAACAGCTATACTAGCTGCTGGAACCATTCTACAGCCGCCATTTTGAGATTTACAGCCGCCATCTCTTATATAACAGCTTTACTAGCTGCTGGAACCATTCTGCAGACACCATTTTGTGTTTGATAGCCGCCATCTCTTGTATAACAGCTTAACTAGCTGCTGGAACTATTATACAGCCGCCATTTTGAGTTTTATCGCCGCCATCTCTTATATAACAGCTATACTAGCTCGCCATTTTGAGTTTTAAAGCCGCCATATCTTTATATAACAGCTATACTAGCTGCTGGAACTATTCTACAGCCGCCATTTTGAGTTTTATAGCCGCCATTTCTTATATAACAGCTATACTAGCTGCTGGAACCATTCTACAGCCGCCATTTTGAGATTTTATAGCCGCCATCTCTTATATAACAGCTTTACTAGCTGCTGGAACCATTCTACAGCCGCCATTTTGAGTTTTATAGCCGCCATCTCTTATATAACAGCTATACTAGCTGCTGGAACCATTCTACAGCCGCCATTTTGAGTTTTATAGCCGCCATCTCTTATATAACAGCTATACTAGCTGCTGGAACCATTCTACAGCCGCCATTTTGAGTTTTATAGCCGCCATCTCTTATATAACAGCTTTACTAGCTGCTGGAACCATTCTACAGCCGCCATTTTGAGTTTTATAGCCGCCATCTCTTATATAACAGCTTTACTAGCTGCTGGAACCATTCTACAGCCGCCATTTTGGGTTTTATAGCCGCCATCTCTTATATAACAGCTTTACTAGCTGCTGGAACCATTCTACAGCCGCCATTTTGAGTTTTATAGCCGCCATCTCTTATATAACAGCTTTACTAGCTGCTGGAACCATTCTACAGCCGCCATTTTGAGTTTTATAGCCGCCATCTCTTATATAACAGCTATACTAGCTGCTGGAACCATTCTACAGCCGCCATTTTGAGTTTTATAGCCGCCATCTCTTATATAACAGCTTTACTAGCTGCTGGAACCATTCTACAGCCGCCATTTTGAGTTTTATAGCCGCCATCTCTTATATAACAGCTATACTAGCTGCTGGAACCATTCTACAGCCGCCATTTTGAGTTTTATAGCCGCCATCTCTTATATAACAGCTTTACTAGCTGCTGGAACCATTCTACAGCCGCCATTTTGAGTTTTATAGCCGCCATCTCTTATATAACAGCTATACTAGCTGCTGGAACCATTCTACAGCCGCCATTTTGAGTTTTATAGCCGCCATCTCTTATATAACAGCTATACTAGCTGCTGGAACCATTCTACAGCCGCCATTTTGAGTTTTATAGCCGCCATCTCTTATATAACAGCTTTACTAGCTGCTGGAACCATTCTACAGCCGCCATTTTGAGTTTTATAGCCGCCATCTCTTATATAACAGCTTATACTAGCTGCTGGAACCATTCTACAGCCGCCATTTTGAGTTTTATAGCCGCCATCTCTTATATAACAGCTATACTAGCTGCCATTCATTTTGAGTTTTATAGCCGCCATCTCTTATATAACAGCTTTACTAGCTGCTGGAACCATTCTACAGCCGCCATTTTGAGTTTTATAGCCGCCATCTCTTATATAACAGCTATACTAGCTGCTGGAACCATTCTACAGCCGCCATTTTGAGTTTTATAGCCGCCATCTCTTATATAACAGCTATACTAGCTGCTGGAACCATTCTACAGCCGCCATTTTGAGTTTTATAGCCGCCATCTCTTATATAACAGCTTTACTAGCTGCTGGAACCATTCTACAGCCGCCATTTTGAGTTTTATAGCCGCCATCTCTTATATAACAGCTTTACTAGCTGCTGGAACCATTCTACAGCCGCCATTTTGAGTTTTATAGCCGCCATCTCTTATATAACAGCTTTACTAGCTGCTGGAACCATTCTACAGCCGCCATTTTGAGTTTTATAGCCGCCATCTCTTATATAACAGCTTTACTAGCTGCTGGAACCATTCTACAGCCGCCATTTTGAGTTTTATAGCCGCCATCTCTTATATAACAGCTTTACTAGCTGCTGGAACCATTCTACAGCCGCCATTTTGAGTTTTATAGCCGCCATCTCTTATATAACAGCTATACTAGCTGCTGGAACCATTCTACAGCCGCCATTTTGAGTTTTATAGCCGCCATCTCTTATATAACAGCTTTACTAGCTGCTGGAACCATTCTACAGCCGCCATTTTGAGTTTTATAGCCGCCATCTCTTATATAACAGCTATACTAGCTGCTGGAACCATTCTACAGCCGCCATTTTGAGTTTTATAGCCGCCATCTCTTATATAACAGCTTTACTAGCTGCTGGAACCATTCTACAGCCGCCATTTTGAGTTTTATAGCCGCCATCTCTTATATAACAGCTATACTAGCTGCTGGAACCATTCTACAGCCGCCATTTTGAGTTTTATAGCCGCCATCTCTTATATAACAGCTTTACTAGCTGCTGGAACCATTCTACAGCCGCCATTTTGAGTTTTATAGCCGCCATCTCTTATATAACAGCTATACTAGCTGCTGGAACCATTCTACAGCCGCCATTTTGAGTTTTATAGCCGCCATCTCTTATATAACAGCTTTACTAGCTGCTGGAACCATTCTACAGCCGCCATTTTGAGTTTTATAGCCGCCATCTCTTATATAACAGCTATACTAGCTGCTGGAACCATTCTACAGCCGCCATTTTGAGTTTTATAGCCGCCATCTCTTATATAACAGCTTTACTAGCTGCTGGAACCATTCTACAGCCGCCATTTTGAGTTTTATAGCCGCCATCTCTTATATAACAGCTTTACTAGCTGCTGGAACCATTCTACAGCCGCCATTTTGAGTTTTATAGCCGCCATCTCTTATATAACAGCTATACTAGCTGCTGGAACCATTCTACAGCCGCCATTTTGAGTTTTATAGCCGCCATCTCTTATATAACAGCTTTACTAGCTGCTGGAACCATTCTACAGCCGCCATTTTGAGTTTTATAGCCGCCATCTCTTATATAACAGCTATACTAGCTGCTGGAACCATTCTACAGCCGCCATTTTGAGTTTTATAGCCGCCATCTCTTATATAACAGCTATACTAGCTGCTGGAACCATTCTACAGCCGCCATTTTGAGTTTTATAGCCGCCATCTCTTATATAACAGCTTTACTAGCTGCTGGAACCATTCTACAGCCGCCATTTTGAGTTTTATAGCCGCCATCTCTTATATAACAGCTTTACTAGCTGCTGGAACCATTCTACAGCCGCCATTTTGAGTTTTATAGCCGCCATCTCTTATATAACAGCTATACTAGCTGCTGGAACCATTCTACAGCCGCCATTTTGAGTTTTATAGCCGCCATCTCTTATATAACAGCTTTACTAGCTGCTGGAACCATTCTACAGCCGCCATTTTGAGTTTTATAGCCGCCATCTCTTATATAACAGCTATACTAGCTGCTGGAACCATTCTACAGCCGCCATTTTGAGTTTTATAGCCGCCATCTCTTATATAACAGCTTTACTAGCTGCTGGAACCATTCTACAGCCGCCATTTTGAGTTTTATAGCCGCCATCTCTTATATAACAGCTTTACTAGCTGCTGGAACCATTCTACAGCCGCCATTTTGAGTTTTATAGCCGCCATCTCTTATATAACAGCTTTACTAGCTGCTGGAACCATTCTACAGCCGCCATTTTGAGTTTTATAGCCGCCATCTCTTATATAACAGCTATACTAGCTGCTGGAACCATTCTACAGCCGCCATTTTGAGTTTTATAGCCGCCATCTCTTATATAACAGCTTTACTAGCTGCTGGAACCATTCTACAGCCGCCATTTTGAGTTTTATAGCCGCCATCTCTTATATAACAGCTTTACTAGCTGCTGGAACCATTCTACAGCCGCCATTTTGAGTTTTATAGCCGCCATCTCTTATATAACAGCTTTACTAGCTGCTGGAACCATTCTACAGCCGCCATTTTGAGTTTTATAGCCGCCATCTCTTATATAACAGCTATACTAGCTGCTGGAACCATTCTACAGCCGCCATTTTGAGTTTTATAGCCGCCATCTCTTATATAACAGCTTTACTAGCTGCTGGAACCATTCTACAGCCGCCATTTTGAGTTTTATAGCCGCCATCTCTTATATAACAGCTATACTAGCTGCTGGAACCATTCTACAGCCGCCATTTTGAGTTTTATAGCCGCCATCTCTTATATAACAGCTATACTAGCTGCTGGAACCATTCTACAGCCGCCATTTTGAGTTTTATAGCCGCCATCTCTTATATAACAGCTTTACTAGCTGCTGGAACCATTCTACAGCCGCCATTTTGAGTTTTATAGCCGCCATCTCTTATATAACAGCTTTACTAGCTGCTGGAACCATTCTACAGCCGCCATTTTGAGTTTTATAGCCGCCATCTCTTATATAACAGCTATACTAGCTGCTGGAACCATTCTACAGCCGCCATTTTGAGTTTTATAGCCGCCATCTCTTATATAACAGCTATACTAGCTGCTGGAACCATTCTACAGCCGCCATTTTGAGTTTTATAGCCGCCATCTCTTATATAACAGCTATACTAGCTGCTGGAACCATTCTACAGCCGCCATTTCCCTTATATAACAGCTATACTAGCTGCTGGAACCATTCTACAGCCGCCATTTTGAGTTTTATAGCCGCCATCTCTTATATAACAGCTTTACTAGCTGCTGGAACCATTCTACAGCCGCCATTTTGAGTTTTATAGCCGCCATCTCTTATATAACAGCTATACTAGCTGCTGGAACCATTCTACAGCCGCCATTTTGAGTTTTATAGCCGCCATCTCTTATATAACAGCTTTACTAGCTGCTGGAACCATTCTACAGCCGCCATTTTGAGTTTTATAGCCGCCATCTCTTATATAACAGCTATACTAGCTGCTGGAACCATTCTACAGCCGCCATTTTGAGTTTTATAGCCGCCATCTCTTATATAACAGCTATACTAGCTGCTGGAACCATTCTACAGCCGCCATTTTGAGTTTTATAGCCGCCATCTCTTATATAACAGCTATACTAGCTGCTGGAACCATTCTACAGCCGCCATTTTGAGTTTTATAGCCGCCATCTCTTATATAACAGCTTTACTAGCTGCTGGAACCATTCTACAGCCGCCATTTTGAGTTTTATAGCCGCCATCTCTTATATAACAGCTTTTTTTTCTTTACTAGCTGCTGGAACCATTCTACAGCCGCCATTTTGAGTTTTATAGCCGCCATCTCTTATATAACAGCTTTACTAGCTGCTGGAACCATTCTACAGCCGCCATTTTGAGTTTTTATAGCCGCCATCTCTTATATAACAGCTTTACTAGCTGCTGGAACCATTCTACAGCCGCCATTTTGAGTTTTATAGCCGCCATCTCTTATATAACAGCTTTACTAGCTGCTGGAACCATTCTACAGCCGCCATTTTGAGTTTTATAGCCGCCATCTCTTATATAACAGCTTTACTAGCTGCTGGAACCATTCTACAGCCGCCATTTTGAGTTTTATAGCCGCCATCTCTTATATAACAGCTTTACTAGCTGCTGGAACCATTCTACAGCCGCCATTTTGAGTTTTATAGCCGCCATCTCTTATATAACAGCTATACTAGCTGCTGGAACCATTCTACAGCCGCCATTTTGAGTTTTATAGCCGCCATCTCTTATATAACAGCTTTACTAGCTGCTGGAACCATTCTACAGCCGCCATTTTGAGTTTTATAGCCGCCATCTCTTATATAACAGCTATACTAGCTGCTGGAACCATTCTACAGCCGCCATTTTGAGTTTTATAGCCGCCATCTCTTATATAACAGCTTTACTAGCTGCTGGAACCATTCTACAGCCGCCATTTTGAGTTTTATAGCCGCCATCTCTTATATAACAGCTATACTAGCTGCTGGAACCATTCTACAGCCGCCATTTTGAGTTTTATAGCCGCCATCTCTTATATAACAGCTTTACTAGCTGCTGGAACCATTCTACAGCCGCCATTTTGAGTTTTATAGCCGCCATCTCTTATATAACAGCTTTACTAGCTGCTGGAACCATTCTACAGCCGCCATTTTGAGTTTTATAGCCGCCATCTCTTATATAACAGCTTTACTAGCTGCTGGAACCATTCTACAGCCGCCATTTTGAGTTTTATAGCCGCCATCTCTTATATAACAGCTATACTAGCTGCTGGAACTTATTCTACAGCCGCCATTTTGAGTTTTATAGCCGCCATCTCTTATATAACAGCTTTACTAGCTGCTGGAACCATTCTACAGCCGCCATTTTGAGTTTTATAGCCGCCATCTCTTATATAACAGCTTTACTAGCTGCTGGAACCATTCTACAGCCGCCATTTTGAGTTTTATAGCCGCCATCTCTTATATAACAGCTTTACTAGCTGCTGGAACCATTCTACAGCCGCCATTTTGAGTTTTATAGCCGCCATCTCTTATATAACAGCTTTACTAGCTGCTGGAACCATTCTACAGCCGCCATTTTGAGTTTTATAGCCGCCATCTCTTATATAACAGCTTTACTAGCTGCTGGAACCATTCTACAGCCGCCATTTTGAGTTTTATAGCCGCCATCTCTTATATAACAGCTTTACTAGCTGCTGGAACCATTCTACAGCCGCCATTTTGAGTTTTATATGCCCGCCATCTCTTATATAACAGCTTTACTAGCTGCTGGAACCATTCTACAGCCGCCATTTTGAGTTTTATAGCCGCCATCTCTTATATAACAGCTTTACTAGCTGCTGGAACCATTCTACAGCCGCCATTTTGAGTTTTATAGCCGCCATCTCTTATATAACAGCTTTACTAGCTGCTGGAACCATTCTACAGCCGCCATTTTGAGTTTTATAGCCGCCATCTCTTATATAACAGCTATACTAGCTGCTGGAACCATTCTACAGCCGCCATTTTGAGTTTTATAGCCGCCATCTCTTATATAACAGCTTTACTAGCTGCTGGAACCATTCTACAGCCGCCATTTTGAGTTTTATAGCCGCCATCTCTTATATAACAGCTTTACTAGCTGCTGGAACCATTCTACAGCCGCCATTTTGAGTTTTATAGCCGCCATCTCTTATATAACAGCTTTACTAGCTGCTGGAACCATTCTACAGCCGCCATTTTGAGTTTTATAGCCGCCATCTCTTATATAACAGCTTTACTAGCTGCTGGAACCATTCTACAGCCGCCATTTTGAGTTTTATAGCCGCCATCTCTTATATAACAGCTTTACTAGCTGCTGGAACCATTCTACAGCCGCCATTTTGAGTTTTATAGCCGCCATCTCTTATATAACAGCTTTACTAGCTGCTGGAACCATTCTACAGCCGCCATTTTGAGTTTTATAGCCGCCATCTCTTATATAACAGCTATACTAGCTGCTGGAACCATTCTACAGCCGCCATTTTGAGTTTTATAGCCGCCATCTCTTATATAACAGCTTTACTAGCTGCTGGAACCATTCTACAGCCGCCATTTTGAGTTTTATAGCCGCCATCTCTTATATAACAGCTTTACTAGCTGCTGGAACCATTCTACAGCCGCCATTTTGAGTTTTATAGCCGCCATCTCTTATATAACAGCTTTACTAGCTGCTGGAACCATTCTACAGCCGCCATTTTGAGTTTTATAGCCGCCATCTCTTATATAACAGCTATACTAGCTGCTGGAACCATTCTACAGCCGCCATTTTGAGTTTTATAGCCGCCATCTCTTATATAACAGCTTTACTAGCTGCTGGAACCATTCTACAGCCGCCATTTTGAGTTTTATAGCCGCCATCTCTTATATAACAGCTTTACTAGCTGCTGGAACCATTCTACAGCCGCCATTTTGAGTTTTATAGCCGCCATCTCTTATATAACAGCTTTACTAGCTGCTGGAACCATTCTACAGCCGCCATTTTGAGTTTTATAGCCGCCATCTCTTATATAACAGCTTTACTAGCTGCTGGAACCATTCTACAGCCGCCATTTTGAGTTTTATAGCCGCCATCTCTTATATAACAGCTTTACTAGCTGCTGGAACCATTCTACAGCCGCCATTTTGAGTTTTATAGCCGCCATCTCTTATATAACAGCTTTACTAGCTGCTGGAACCATTCTACAGCCGCCATTTTGAGTTTTATAGCCGCCATCTCTTATATAACAGCTTTACTAGCTGCTGGAACCATTCTACAGCCGCCATTTTGAGTTTTATAGCCGCCATCTCTTATATAACAGCTTTACTAGCTGCTGGAACCATTCTACAGCCGCCATTTTGAGTTTTATAGCCGCCATCTCTTATATAACAGCTTTACTAGCTGCTGGAACCATTCTACAGCCGCCATTTTGAGTTTTATAGCCGCCATCTCTTATATAACAGCTATACTAGCTGCTGGAACCATTCTACAGCCGCCATTTTGAGTTTTATAGCCGCCATCTCTTATATAACAGCTTTATCTAGCTGCTGGAACCATTCTACAGCCGCCATTTTGAGTTTTATAGCCGCCATCTCTTATATAACAGCTTTACTAGCTGCTGGAACCATTCTACAGCCGCCATTTTGAGTTTTATAGCCGCCATCTCTTATATAACAGCTTTACTAGCTGCTGGAACCATTCTACAGCCGCCATTTTGAGTTTTATAGCCGCCATCTCTTATATAACAGCTAGCTTTACTAGCTGCTGGAACCATTCTACAGCCGCCATTTTGAGTTTTATAGCCGCCATCTCTTATATAACAGCTTTACTAGCTGCTGGAACCATTCTACAGCCGCCATTTTGAGTTTTATAGCCGCCATCTCTTATATAACAGCTTTACTAGCTGCTGTGAACCATTCTACAGCCGCCATTTTGAGTTTTATAGCCGCCATCTCTTATATAACAGCTATACTAGCTGCTGGAACCATTCTACAGCCGCCATTATTTTGAGTTTTATAGCCGCCATCTCTTTATATTCTCTTATATAACAGCTATACTAGCTGCTGGAACCATTCTACAGCCGCCATTTTGAGGTTTTATAGCCGCCATCTCTTATATACTAGCTATTCTACAGCGCTTTTCAGTTTGCTGGAACCATTCTACAGCCGCCATTTTGAGTTTTATAGCCGCCATCTCTTATATAACAGCTTTACTAGCTGCTGGAACCATTCTACAGCCGCCATTTTGAGTTTTATAGCCGCCATCTCTTATATAACAGCTATACTAGCTGCTGGAACCATTTACAGCCGCCATTTTGAGTTTTATAGCCGCCATCTCTTATATAACAGCTATACTAGCTGCTGGAACCATTCTACAGCCGCCATTTTGAGTTTTATAGCCGCCATCTCTTATATAACAGCTATACTAGCTGCTGGAACCATTCTACAGCCGCCATTTTGAGTTTTATAGCCGCCATCTCTTATATAACAGCTTTACTAGCTGCTGGAACCATTCTACAGCCGCCATTTTGAGTTTTATAGCCGCCATCTCTTATATAACAGCTTTACTAGCTGCTGGAACCATTCTACAGCCGCCATTTTGAGTTTTATAGCCGCCATCTCTTATATAACAGCTATACTAGCTGCTGGAACCATTCTACAGCCGCCATTTTGAGTTTTATAGCCGCCATCTCTTATATAACAGCTTTACTAGCTGCTGGAACCATTCTACAGCCGCCATTTTGAGTTTTATAGCCGCCATCTCTTATATAACAGCTTTACTAGCTGCTGGAACCATTCTACAGCCGCCATTTTGAGTTTTATAGCCGCCATCTCTTATATAACAGCTATACTAGCTGCTGGAACCATTCTACAGCCGCCATTTTGTTTTAAGTTTTATAGCCCGCCATCTCTTATATAACAGCTTTACTAGCTGCTGGAACCATTCTACAGCCGCCATTTTGAGTTTTATAGCCGCCATCTCTTATATAACAGCTTTACTAGCTGCTGGAACCATTCTACAGCCGCCATTTTGAGTTTTATAGCCGCCATCTCTTATATAACAGCTATACTAGCTGCTGGAACCATTCTACAGCCGCCATTTTGAGTTTTATAGCCGCCATCTCTTATATAACAGCTTTACTAGCTGCTGGAACCATTCTACAGCCGCCATTTTGAGTTTTATAGCCGCCATCTCTTATATAACAGCTTTACTAGCTGCTGGAACCATTCTACAGCCGCCATTTTGAGTTTTTGTTTTATAGCCGCCATCTCTTATATAACAACAGCTTTTAGTTACTGCTGGAACCATTCTACAGCCGCCATTTTGAGTTTTATAGCCGCCATCTCTTATATAACAGCTTTACTAGCTGCTGGAACCATTCTACAGCCGCCATTTTGAGTTTTATAGCCGCCATCTCTTATATAACAGCTTTACTAGCTGCTGGAACCATTCTACAGCCGCCATTTTGAGTTTTATAGCCGCCATCTCTTATATAACAGCTATACTAGCTGCTGGAACCATTCTACAGCCGCCATTTTGAGTTTTATAGCCGCCATCTCTTATATAACAGCTTTACTAGCTGCTGGAACCATTCTACAGCCGCCATTTTGAGTTTTATAGCCGCCATCTCTTATATAACAGCTATACTAGCTGCTGGAACCATTCTACAGCCGCCATTTTGAGTTTTATAGCCGCCATCTCTTATATAACAGCTTTACTAGCTGCTGGAACCATTCTACAGCCGCCATTTTGAGTTTTATAGCCGCCATCTCTTATATAACAGCTATACTAGCTGCTGGAACCATTCTACAGCCGCCATTTTGAGTTTTATAGCCGCCATCTCTTATATAACAGCTATACTAGCTGCTGGAACCATTCTACAGCCGCCATTTTGAGTTTTATAGCCGCCATCTCTTATATAACAGCTTTACTAGCTGCTGGAACCATTCTACAGCCGCCATTTTGAGTTTTATAGCCGCCATCTCTTATATAACAGCTTATACTAGCTGCTGGAACCATTCTACAGCCGCCATTTTGAGTTTTATAGCCGCCATCTCTTATATAACAGCTATACTAGCTGCTGGAACCATTCTACAGCCGCCATTTTGAGTTTTATAGCCGCCATCTCTTATATAACAGCTTTACTAGCTGCTGGAACCATTCTACAGCCGCCATTTTGAGTTTTATAGCCGCCATCTCTTATATAACAGCTTATACTAGCTGCTGGAACCATTCTACAGCCGCCATTTTGAGTTTTATAGCCGCCATCTCTTATATAACAGCTATACTAGCTGCTGGAACCATTCTACAGCCGCCATTTTGAGTTTTATAGCCGCCATCTCTTATATAACAGCTTTACTAGCTGCTGGAACCATTCTACAGCCGCCATTTTGAGTTTTATAGCCGCCATCTCTTATATAACAGCTTTACTAGCTGCTGGAACCATTCTACAGCCGCCATTTTGAGTTTTATAGCCGCCATCTCTTATATAACAGCTTTACTAGCTGCTGGAACCATTCTACAGCCGCCATTTTGAGTTTTATAGCCGCCATCTCTTATATAACAGCTTTACTAGCTGCTGGAACCATTCTACAGCCGCCATTTTGAGTTTTATAGCCGCCATCTCTTATATAACAGCTTTACTAGCTGCTGGAACCATTCTACAGCCGCCATTTTGAGTTTTATAGCCGCCATCTCTTATATAACAGCTTTACTAGCTGCTGGAACCATTCTACAGCCGCCATTTTGAGTTTTATAGCCGCCATCTCTTATATAACAGCTTTACTAGCTGCTGGAACCATTCTACAGCCGCCATTTTGAGTTTTATAGCCGCCATCTCTTATATAACAGCTTATACTAGCTGCTGGAACCATTCTACAGCCGCCATTTTGAGTTTTATAGCCGCCATCTCTTATATAACAGCTTTACTAGCTGCTGGAACCATTCTACAGCCGCCATTTTGAGTTTTATAGCCGCCATCTCTTATATAACAGCTATACTAGCTGCTGGAACCATTCTACAGCCGCCATTTTGAGTTTTATAGCCGCCATCTCTTATATAACAGCTATACTAGCTGCTGGAACCATTCTACAGCCGCCATTTTGAGTTTTATAGCCGCCATCTCTTATATAACAGCTATACTAGCTGCTGGAACCATTCTACAGCCGCCATTTTGAGTTTTATAGCCGCCATCTCTTATATAACAGCTTTACTAGCTGCTGGAACCATTCTACAGCCGCCATTTTGAGTTTTATAGCCGCCATCTCTTATATAACAGCTTTACTAGCTGCTGGAACCATTCTACAGCCGCCATTTTGAGTTTTATAGCCGCCATCTCTTATATAACAGCTATACTAGCTGCTGGAACCATTCTACAGGTACAGCCGCCATTTTGAGTTTTATAGCCGCCATCTCTTATATAACAGCTATACTAGCTGCTGGAACCATTCTACAGCCGCCATTTTGAGTTTTATAGCCGCCATCTCTTATATAACAGCTATACTAGCTGCTGGAACCATTCTACAGCCGCCATTTTGAGTTTTATAGCCGCCATCTCTTATATAACAGCTTTACTAGCTGCTGGAACCATTCTACAGCCGCCATTTTGAGTTTTATAGCCGCCATCTCTTATATAACAGCTATACTAGCTGCTGGAACCATTCTACAGCCGCCATTTTGAGTTTTATAGCCGCCATCTCTTATATAACAGCTATACTAGCTGCTGGAACCATTCTACAGCCGCCATTTTGAGTTTTATAGCCGCCATCTCTTATATAACAGCTATACTAGCTGCTGGAACCATTCTACAGCCGCCATTTTGAGTTTTATAGCCGCCATCTCTTATATAACAGCTTTACTAGCTGCTGGAACCATTCTACAGCCGCCATTTTGAGTTTTATAGCCGCCATCTCTTATATAACAGCTATACTAGCTGCTGGAACCATTCTACAGCCGCCATTTTGAGTTTTATAGCCGCCATCTCTTATATAACAGCTTTACTAGCTGCTGGAACCATTCTACAGCCGCCATTTTGAGTTTTATAGCCGCCATCTCTTATATAACAGCTATACTAGCTGCTGGAACCATTCTACAGCCGCCATTTTGAGTTTTATAGCCGCCATCTCTTATATAACAGCTTTACTAGCTGCTGGAACCATTCTACAGCCGCCATTTTGAGTTTTATAGCCGCCATCTCTTATATAACAGCTATACTAGCTGCTGGAACCATTCTACAGCCGCCATTTTGAGTTTTATAGCCGCCATCTCTTATATAACAGCTATACTAGCTGCTGGAACCATTCTACAGCCGCCATTTTGAGTTTTATAGCCGCCATCTCTTATATAACAGCTATACTAGCTGCTGGAACCATTCTACAGCCGCCATTTTGAGTTTTATAGCCGCCATCTCTTATATAACAGCTATACTAGCTGCTGGAACCATTCTACAGCCGCCATTTTGAGTTTTATAGCCGCCATCTCTTATATAACAGCTTTACTAGCTGCTGGAACCATTCTACAGCCGCCATTTTGAGTTTTATAGCCGCCATCTCTTATATAACAGCTTTACTAGCTGCTGGAACCATTCTACAGCCGCCATTTTGAGTTTTATAGCCGCCATCTCTTATATAACAGCTATACTAGCTGCTGGAACCATTCTACAGCCGCCATTTTGAGTTTTATAGCCGCCATCTCTTATATAACAGCTATACTAGCTGCTGGAACCATTCTACAGCCGCCATTTTGAGTTTTATAGCCGCCATCTCTTATATAACAGCTACTAGCGTTTTATAGCTGCTGGAACCATTCTACAGCCGCCATTTTGAGTTTTATAGCCGCCATCTCTTATATAACAGCTATACTAGCTGCTGGAACCATTCTACAGCCGCCATTTTGAGTTTTATAGCCGCCATCTCTTATATAACAGCAATACTAGCTGCTGGAACCATTCTACAGACACCATTTTGTGTTTGATAGCCGCCATCTCTTGTATAACAGCTTAACTAGCTGCTGGAACCATTCTACAGCCGCCATTTTGAGTTTTATAGCCGCCATCTCTTATATAACAGCTATACTAGCTGCTGGAACCATTATACAGCCGCCATTTTGAGTTTTATAGCCGCCATCTCTTATATAACAGCTATACTAGCTGCTGGAACCATTCTACAGCCGCCATTTTGAGTTTTATAGCCGCCATCTCTTATATAACAGCTATACTAGCTGCTGGAACCATTCTACAGCCGCCATTTAATTTAAAACC